>CAKNXH010036924.1:0-40543 GCA_932178445.1 Andricus quercusramuli | reverse complement strand
ATATATATATATATATATATATATATATATATATATATATATATATACTATGGGATACCGGATGACCTTTCAGATTGCCAGCCTTATCCTTGCACGCGGAGCTCTACAAAGATGGACGAACCCTTTCCCTAACTGCTCGTGGGAACAACAATGAAACCACCAAAACACCAAAATGTTGTAGATGCGGTTCAAAACAACTGAACGCGCAGAGCACCCGACAATGGGTCGGCAAATAATGCCGATCATCCTAGAGTTCGGGGTTCTGAAAATAATTTAGGTGGAAACACGACGAACCGGTGAAACGCCCACATTGAGTGGACGGATCAACTCAGGGATGACATGCTAGACTGCTACGATGCCAGCATTATCCCTGTTCGCGGAGGCTTTATGGAGAGTATGCACACTCTGTGGTACGAGAAACAGCCAGAGCTTGAGCACGTTTTGCATCAGTCTGTGCGGAATCCAGCCGACAACCTCCGGAAAATGCAAACGAAGATAAGGAAACGACACTAAGACCAACCGCAGGAAGCAGGCACCTTGTGAGAGATGATCGCAATTTCAGTACAAGGAGGAACATTACCATGCAAGTTCCTCCTATGCCCCAAGATCTGGCTGAAATGGATGCCTCCCTTCGTGGACCATTATTTGCTCAGTTTAAGGTGTTACAAGAGCTTTGGCTGATTCAAATCGAAGGTAAAACCTACGACGGCTCACAAGGCCAAAGGACGCTTGCATCAACTGAACAAGAAGATTTGATGCACAAGACAGAATGCGTCCCGTGTTCAATGAGTGATTGACTTCATAACATCTGGTAGACCGTTCACGGAAAGGGTTCGGAAGTAAGCCCAAGAACTAAGGATCTTGAATCACACATTAAACAAGTCAAACCGGTTGACAATCAAGCAGCATATTGTTGACGAAATACGGATGTTTTCCGACGCAAGGAGGAGAATACCGAAGAGGATGAGATGGATCAGGGAGAATCAACAGTTTCTCGCTGACCCATCGCGCCTCTTCAGCGATCTCCCTGTTTCTGTAAAGAATCCACCCAAGCCCTAGGAGGTAGAGATTTTTGAAGAGTGGTGTACAAGATCCCGAAAGAACTAGAGTTGAAACGAGATACTGAGAATATCATCCGCTTCAAGGAGTTTTGCGACAACCTCATAAAATCTGAGGGGGAATGTGCATTAATCACTGCCGAAGAGGTGAAAAAATCACTTACAGGCACTAAGAGCTTTTCCGCTGCTGGACCGGATTGTATCACGAACTTCTGGTGGAAGAAGTTTACTTTTACACACCAACATTCGGCTCGCATATTCACCTCATATTTGAAGTCGGAGATGCCCATTCCGCAGTGGCTAATGTTAGGACGCACTATACTCCTACCTGCTAATTGACAGGTGTGTCAGTGAAGACGCTGCATCCTATCAGCGCGTCTTGTCAATGGTCTGCATTGACTACCGGAAAGATTTCGATTCAACTTCTCATAGACTTATCATCTGTCTGTTGGGAAGCTTGAAGGTACATCAACACATAGTGTGATGCATAGAGTGATTGTTGCCTCTTTGGAAAACCAGATTTACTATTTCAGCTAGAAATCATCGTCTCACAACGAACAACTTCACCTTCCTGAGTGGCGTCTTTCAAGGTGACACCATGAGCCATTTGCTTTTTTGCATCGCACTTTTGCCTCTATCTCACGCACTACGAAATTCTCTCGGATACCTCTGGGTCGACAATAATCAGCGCGAGCATAAGATCACTCATCTGTTTTATATGGATGACCTGAAGATCCATGCCTCCAGTAAAATCAAACTTCAAACTGCTATAAATATCGTGCTAAAATTAATCTGAAGAAGGGAAAGGTCACTGGCGTTCTCAAGGACACTAACCTTGTGGATATAAGTGTTATTAAACATCTTCATACTGGAGAGACCTATACATACCTGGGCATCACTCGAAGCCGCATTTAGGACGTGACATCAGTGAAGGATTCTCTCCGAAGCAAATACAAGCATCTTCTTCGACAGATTTGGTCTTCCAATCTGTCGGCGTTGAACAAGGTATCTGCGACTAACATGCTTGCCGTCCCGGTTCTACTGTACTCGTTTGGGTTGGTTCAATGGACGAAGAACGAGCTTAAGGCCCTTGATGTCACCATACGTAAGATCATGCATATGCATAAAAGCTTGCATGTGAATTCGTCAGTTCCGCGATTATGCAAGTCACGCCGTCAATATGGACCCGGACTTCTGAATCTCCAGTGTCTTCACAACCTAATCGTTTGAAGTACAGTTTACGTCGTTGTTAATGACAGAGATCCTCTCCTAAAGATGGTCAGGAACCAGGAGATGATTCGTGAAAGAGCGTTCCTGTACAAAGCCGCAGAGCAAGCTGCCAAGACCCTCGGCCTGAATTTTAACATCAGAAGTGAGGAAAGTGCATCACTCCATCTAGATGCTTCACTTCTAAAAGCCGAAGTAAAGAAAGCAGAGGCTGGGAAATTTCACCAACAGCTACTCGACAAGAAAATGCACGGGAACTTTCGCAGAAATGTAGAAAAACAGTCCTTGTCAAAAGAGCAAACTTTTGCTTTCTTCAAATCATCAGGGCTTGATTCAGGTATAGAGGGTTTTATTTTCGCATGCCAGGAGGGTGTCACTCCCACCTTAGCATAACGTGACTGCATTTCATGTCAAGAAGTTCCCAGTGATAGGGGCAGAGCGTGTCATGCTGGTCGCGACAGTCTCCGTTGTGCACTTGAGGCCTGACATTGTTCTCCAAGACTTCGAGAAACGAACTGTGTTCGTGATCGGATATTTGACTACGTCCCGAAACAACATCACTGCAAAGGAGAAAGAAAAGAGGAGATGTATCAAGACCTTGAAAGAGAGCTGAAACGACTGTACCCAAAATATTCAGTGCAAGTAATTGTCCTTGTGGTAGGTGCTTTCGGAAGTGTGAAACTATCACTGGTTCGTAAACCTAAAGCCCTACCCGCGTGCCAAAAATATGCCAAGGCACTTGCGACATTATCTTTTGAATTCTTTTGAAGATTTTAATGCATTCTCGTGAAATATTTAAGATATTACTTGATTTATTTTTGATTTTCTAAATTCTTCTTTAAACATGAAATTCTTTTTAACTATTTCCACATTCAGCAAGTTTCGTGGACAGGTGAACCGCTCCTTGGTTAGAATGCACACGTTTTTTTCTGCAAAATTCTGTATAAATGTTTGAAATGACCTCAAAAAATTTAAATTTTTAAATACTTTTGAATACTGTTTAGAAATTTAGGATGTAATTTGATTTATCTTCAATTTTATGAATTCTTGTGAAAACATGGAATTCCTTTCAACTGTTTCCAAATTCATCAACTTTGGTTGACGGTAAATTACCACTGAATTAAGATGTACTAGTTTTTTTTTTTAATTTCAGAATTCAACGAAATCGAGAGAATTCTGCAGAATTTAGAAGATTTGAAGGAATTTGCAATACATGAACGTGCGTTCTAAAGATTTTGCAGGAGAATTTTTATTCCTTTAGAAGAATTCCGAGAATTCAAAACTCATGGAAATTCTACTGATATGGTCGCAGGGCACAACGAATCACATTGTCAGGCCCGCAAAACCCTCGTTTGTGTTGAGGACATGAAGCTACACAAAAATTACAGCTTTTTGCATCCATCTCTCAATCACTTTAACAATTACATTACCCAAATATTCGAGGTACAGTCGTTGCGTCTCCCTTTGAGGTTCTCGATACCTCTCCTCCTTTTCCTCCTCCTTGGTAGTGAAATTGTAGTCGGCCAGAGCCGAGAATTCGATCCCGAATATAGTTCGTTTCTCGAAGCCTTGGAGAGCGATGTCTGGCCTCGAGTGTGCAATGATGGCTGCTGTCCGAAAATCGTAGTTCCAGAAAGTTTGGCACTTCTCATTTTGGACAATTGACTCTATCTTCTTCGGAACGTTTGGCAGGGCGGGGTCGCACCAACACCGTCAGAGTGACAAAGATAGTGGGGCACCATGATGGTACGTTATTCAGGTACTCAGCGTATGCATGACATGCTCTGCACCTATCGCTGGGAACTTCTTGGTGTAAAATGCCATCATCGTATACTAAGGTAGAAATGAAACCGTCTGGGCATGCGAATATGAAACCCTCTGTAACTGAATTGAGTCCTGATGATCTGAGGAAAGCAAAATTTTTCTTCTTCTAAAAGGAATGATTTTCTACATTTCTGTGAAAGCTTTCGTGCATTTTCTTGTCGAGTAGCTGTTGGGGGAATTTTTAACCTCTGCTTTTTTCACTTCGGCTTTTAGAAGGGAGGCATCTAGATAGAGTAATGAACTTCCCTTACTTCTGATGTTAAAATTCAGGCCAACGGTCTCGGCCGGCTGCTCCGCGGCTTTGTGAAGTAACGTTCCTTTGCCAAACATCTCGTATATCCTGACCATTGCGAGGAGAATATCTCCGCCATTGGCAACGATATAAGCTATACTCAGAACAATTTGGTTATGAATAAATTGGAGATTCAGATGTTCGCGTTGACCTTGTCTGCGTGAGATTATTGTTATGCAAGCTCTTTTAAATATGCATGATCTTGCACGTGGCTATATCAACGGTCGTTAGCTTGTTCTTTGTCCATTGCACCATCTCAAACGTATAGAGTAGAAGCGGGACGGCAAGCATGTTAGTCGCAGATACCTTATTCAACGCTCACAAATTTGAAGAACAAATCTGTCAGAGAAGATGCTTGTATCTGCTCCGGAGAGACTCGGAAGCCTAAAAATCCTTTTTTCGAGCAATCCTGTCGTTCAGGGCAGCTGTAAAGATCTTATACAGCGTTTTCAAACAAGTTATGGGCCTGTAATTCTCTGGTTTGCACAAGTCGCCTTTTTCCTGTAAGAATATGGGGACGGCGATTTCTCAAGCTGAGCTGAGAAGGGAGCACCGTGAGTGGTGATATACCTTGTACACAAGAACAAGGCATTATCTACGGTTTCCTTAGTTTTTTGTTAGTTGGAAAGCGATTTGCTCCTTTATTTGTACACCCAAATGCCACCTGCAGACCTGGCATTTCGAAAATAGCGCTTGAAGCAATCACCTTAAGGCTGCGTTATGAAGGACTGATATAATTCGAATAGCAGACGTTACCACCGTTGGAACTGTCGTATTGTGTATCTCCACGCGCACTAACAACCCTAGCGGCCGCAAGTATCAGTCGCCGTCCCCATAGTGCATCGTAACACCACCTTCTGCGGAATAAGCGTTTTCGACTTAAAATATGAGGTGAATACCCCCAAGTGCATTTTCACCTCTTCGGCAGTGATTGGTGGGCATTCTTTCTCAGATTTTTTAAAGTTGTCGCAAAATTCCTTGAATGTTCTCCGCCTTGTGTTAGATAACACACGTATTTTGTTAACAATATGCTGCTTGATTGTCAGCAGCTTTGAATTATTCAGTGTGTGATGGTAGATCCACAGTTCTTGGGCGACTTTTCGAGCCCTTTCCGTGGGCGGTCTACCAGGCGTTACGCAGTCAGTTACACTCTATTGATAAATCGTCAGTTTAAGCCTTCGATTTGAATCAGCTAAAGCTCTCGCAGCACCATAAACTGAACAGTTGATGGTCCAGAGGTAGTACTTTTCCGGGATATCCTCACGAAGGGAGCAATCCATTTTTGAGCCAGGTCTTGGGGCTAATGAGGAGCCTGGATATTAATGTTCCTTTCTGTCCTCATATGTCGATCATCTCTTAGTAGGTGCCTGCTTTCCACGGTTGTTCCCATTTTCGGTTTTTCCTCTTCGTCTGCGCCTTGTTCCCACAGCGGTTGGGAAAGTGCCGTGCATACATATTCCTTTTTCGAGACGTAGACCAGTTGATTTCGCAAAGATTAATGCGAAAGGTGCTGAAGCTCTGGGTGTTTCTGGCCCCACAGAGTGTGCATACGCGCCATAAAGTCTCTGTGAACAGGAATAATGCTGGCATCGTAGCACTTTAGAAATTCATCCTTGAGGGAGGTGATCGGCTCTGTTTGCCGAACCAGTTTCAGGTGTTCTGCGCGTTCAAACCTTTTGGAACCGCAGATACAACTTCCTTGTGGTTTTGTGGAGTCATTGTTGTTTACACGAGCAGCTAGGGAAAGGGTTCGTCACTCCTTGTAAAGCCCTACATGCGGGAATAAGGCTACATACTCTGAGAGGTCGCCTGGAATTCAGAGTCACCGTTAAGGACACCTCACCCAGGTGCCATTCAACTTTTGGCACGGTTGTTAAGCTATAGTTTTATTAACTTAGTATCACTCTGCCATTTAAGTCATTTTTAAATATAGGATAGGTCACAACCTATCCTTTTTACAAGAGACGCGTCTTATGTACACTGTACACAAGGCCTTCAGAAAGCTTGACACCGCAGCAAATACGGTGTACAATGACCGGCCCAAACGAGCTTTTTGTATAGCCGTTACTAATTGTCTACCTGCAGTCCCTTCAGTCGGTGTTAAACTCAAATTTTGAATCTTTAGTCAGCTTTTCTCATTCTTTTCTTAATGTCAACTGGAGGTTCATTCAGTTTTTTAATCTGTTCACAATAGTCTCAAAAATGTGTCTTCAAAACTTCAAGTTACACAAGCATATCTAAGGCTCGCAGCAAGCGTCCAAAAATTGCGATTTTATACCGTTTTTGATACGCCTAAAACTTTGGCATAATATTTCTGAGATATCAAAATGTAATGGATGCATTATTCTCTGATGAGCGAACAAGCATATAAAATGCTTGATAAATTTACTTATAATTTTCTGAGCAAAACCGAAGAAGTAGTAGTGCGATGCATTTTACATGTTAAACTCCATAACACAAAAGAAATTGATTTAGCAAGTACTGAAAATAATTTTTGTTTGAAAATAAGAAAACACGCATACACTTAGTCACATGCGGAAACAATTCACTCGCTTATCGTCAATTTTTCTGCTTTCCACAGAAAAATAAATTTTTCTCGGAAACGGCAGACCATAACGCAAAATTATACATAATATAAAAGACGCGGCTCATTAAGATGAGTATTTTTTGTCCATAAAATTCATTAAAATAATGCATAGCTAAGGAGATATATGAAGAAAAATCTTACAAAGAAGCATTATTCATCCATTTCACTTGCTTAAAGGTCTTTAAAACGAATTTGAATTATGTTTAGGTCCTGAAAAACAATTTATATGAATCAATTTTTAAAAAATCGTGATTTTGCATATTTTTATTTTAAATATCTCACAATTTGAAGGTGACACTTTAGAAAGAACGTACAGATCATAAGAATAAATATAACTGAGAAATCAATGTACAATCCAGGTTCATGGATGATATAATTTTCTTGATGTCAGTTATCTAACGTTAGGACTTAGATCCAAGGTACCACAGATGAGATTTAAATTTTTTTCTGCCTGCATCTGACACGGTTCGATTTACTGCTGCATATAATTTCAATTGTCGAAGGAGGAATAGATCATTGACTGGGTCGTCACTACCGATTGGGTACGAGTCGCATGCTGTGATAGCTGTAACATTAATACAGGCTAGCAGTACTCCCTATCGCACTTTTGTTTTTAATGATAATACAGGACCACAAAAAAAAGCAAAAGTTCAAAGTATGGTATCCATATGCATTTTGAGGCACTTAAACGAACGAATGCGACATTTGTTTTCTCCCAGCACGTCAAGATTTTCCACTAGACGTGGAAAATTCCCTAGAAAAGCAGATTTTCTGGGTATAAATTGCCCTTTGTACTAAAATCATCTGGAAGCAGGTCAGAGCATGATATATTTATGTATTTTGGTGCACTGAATACAAATCTGACATTAGTTTTTAACAAGCACTTGAGAGGTTCCCCTTAGACGCTTCCGTAGATGTTTTCCTCTGACTGGCCGGCGAACAGTGGGAGGAATCGGGAATCTACTCCTCATAATGCACTATAGCGTACAATTCCTGACCGATTTGGATGTTTCTTTTTTTTTTGAATGCTCAAAATTGAATACTTCAGAACGACTTCAGGCCCAATTTTTCAATTTTACTCCGTGTAATTGATTCTTTTAACAATTAGAACGTCAAAATTGGAGATTTTGCGAATATTATTCATTTCCTCTGAAAAAAATGTTTCAAGAGAAGTCGCTATCTATCAGAATTATTCCAGATACACACTAGGAACATAAATACTCAGTTTAAAATGTGAGCCGATTGTTATAAACAATTAATAGGAACAACTTTTTTCATAAGGTGTTAAACCGCAAGAAAAATGTTTGTCTTGATTATGAATTCCTAAATACCTCGCAGAAGTAGTATATAGAATGAAAAATAGAGATTAGTTAACAATTACCATTATCATAAATATTCTAATGAACCATTTTTTTGAAGTATTGCTTTCCCTATCAAGCTACTTTTAAATTAATACTAAATTATAATAAAAAACTGCAGAAAAATATAAATGTAGAATATTTGTATTGCGAATAACGATATTAAAAACCAGTTGAAAAATTTAGCGTCTTTTATCGAAAACAATTATTTTCTCTGCTAAGTCATGTTGCATCAACTCGCAATTGTTATTGTCAGCAAAGTTGTTTGATAAGAAAAACATTACTTCGAAAAAAATGTGTTCATTACAATATTTATAATAATGGTAACTGTATATCTACTAATGGTTTTTTTTCACTCCGAGTACTAGTTCTACGAGATATTCAGCCATTGTTAATCAAGATAAAGTTTTTTGTGCAGTCGAGCAGCTTATGAGAATATTTTCATATATAAATTGTTTATAACAATTGGCTTGAATCTTAAACTAAATATTTATGTATATTTATTCATATTTGTGCAATGTCCAGTTTTAACGTTCTATTTGTTCAAATAATGAACTCCACAGAGTGAAATTAAAAAATCAGGCCTGATATCGATCTGCAGGATTCAATCCTGAGCATTTCTAATACGAAAACATTAAAATCGGTCAAGAATTGAAGGCTGTAGTGGATTATGAACTGTAAATACCCGATACCGCGCTGGTACAAAATTACTCTTTTGAGAAGTGGCGCATAATATACTGTTGCAGAGCACCATGGACATAGGAATAGGAGGGGACTAGGCATGTCGTAGCGGGGTCGAAATAACGAGCGGGGCGCTCTACCATCCTAGCTTGCTAAACCTGTGTTGAGAGAGAAAGAGCAGACTGTTCTCCTTCTCTCACTCAATCCTCTTACTTTTGCAAACCAACATGGTTGACTCCCCCTTGTTACTTATAATCAATCTGCGCGTCCAAGGAAGGGGCATGTGGCTACCCAGGAAACAAAAAACGATTGACCACGTTTTTAATCGTATTTCAGGTCGTATGAAATGTGTATCTTAAACTGGAATGGCAGATTGCTGACGATAGGACAGAAGTGCCAATGAATCGGAGAAGTGGTTATTTTAAGATTCACCAAAAATATTTCGTTATCGATTGAACCACATTTCAATTTTGAGGTTATCTTCGTGAGGTTATAAATTTTTTAACACTCTAGCAGGATAAATAAAGCGCATATCACATTTCTTAGGTATCGTTTTGAATGAAAAAGACATTTTTTTTATTCGCATAGATTTCATCACTATTAAAGCGATATTAGAGGCTCTGAGACGTAATTTTATGATAAAGTCCAACGCGCCATCTCCGTCTGTCAGTTTGTCGATGGATTTTCGATTTATGTCCTGTTTGTAATTTCTCAGGATACTACCCATGTGTGAAATTATGCTAGATACTGCAATTTTACCAAAAAAAGTGTGAAATTTAAATTTATTCACTGACGTAAGTTTACTACGTGCCACGCTGATCGAATAATTTCCATCATCAGACATAGTAATTTTACATTTATTTCATACTGTTCCATGGTGTGAAATTGGAGTAGATCGTGAATTTCGGATCGACATTGGTAAATTTACCAGGTTATACGTTGTAATTTAAAATACACTGCTCGTAAAATTACAATCTAATTGTAGAATAATTTGCACAGATGTATGTAAATTCTATTGCAATTTAAAAATTTATTTTGAATTATTTAAATATATTTTATCTATTTTATTTTAATATTTTATTTAAATATTTATAAAATAGGTTTCTTATGATGGACATTGTTGAATCTTTAAGATCCAATTCATTTAGGTTCCTAACCAATCTGCACTTTACTATTCAAATTTACTCGCACCCAATTCCGATTCACTACAATTCAATAATGAAGAGCGCAATCTGCATTATACAATTCATCGGACTTCATCAATCATCAATTGTATGATGCAGATTCGTTTCTGTTAAAGTGAATCTGCACTTTACCATTCACTTTGACATCCTTCAAACTCCATTTCATTGAGAACTTGAAACGATTCATGCGTTTCTTCTGTGAATCGTAAATCACGAATTGAACTTAAGTTAGTTTTTTGAGGTTATGTTCTCCTATTCAGAACGTCTTAAAACGATAGAACGAGTACATTTCCAAATGTGGCTTTGCAAATTTAATAGCTGACCAATTCAAAGAGTCAAAAAAACAATTGAAATGCAACTTTCTCAATCTGGAATTTTAAGATACACATTTCAAGGCGCTCCAGTTAAATCGTTTCTTTTTTCCTGGGTAGTCGCGTCCAATTCCTATGTCCATGCAGAGCACGCTTTGAATAGTATAAACAATTGCCAGTTGATGTTTATCTTTCACAAGTAACTAGTAATAGTGTTAATCCATCAATTTTCTCTGATGATTACAGGTTTTAATTTATTTAATATCGATTATAATGGTGAAAATAAATAGAAAACCCTCGGAAAATGCGTTATGGAGAGGAGGGAAGTGACAAGGGATGAAAAAAACTTAACATGATTCATCAACGTCCCTGAAAAACGTGTTAGCTCCCTAATTTCTGCACTAATCGCAAGACGATTATTCGCGTTAACACGAAACCGAAGCGACCAGAAATTTGGGAATTCGAGTGAAAAAAATCGTGCTATTGGGACAATAACAATACATCAGGCTCTGGATAGTACTTTCTGGACTTAACTGATTACTTAACTGATTACGAGTTAAGAAGGGTTTGCCGTAGAACTCTTTCAGCAACAATTGTATGAACTATATAATTGCCTACATAGATAATATGATGATAATTGCAGAATCTAATTTTCTACTTTCATGCTGTTATCTCTGTTATGACGCCGCGCCGCATCTAACCTCGAATTTTGATTGCGTCCTTCAGGCGTGCAGCCATTTTTATTGACAGTCCGTCCGTCATGAGATTACTGAATCTCCGCATTATAAATTTGACTTTACGAACCAAACATGAATGACATTTTTCCGCAAAGAAAGGGGACTTTAAGACTTCCAACTGATGCTGACTTTCCGTGCTTGCGTTCTTCTTCTGATCACACTTTAAATTCTGCCGTTAGATGGGTGGACCTCAAGGTTCACTTTTTACTGTGTTTATAACTACATGATGAAATCTTGAATGCATCTAGAGCTCCTGAACGTAATTTTTGGAAGGTTTTGGCACCAATCAAAAGTATTTCTGAATTAATTGGATTTGAATAAATAAACGCCGGTTGGTGGACTGGCTGGACTGGTCAGTCTGCTAGAGCGTGTGAGGGAGGGTTTCGCTCGAATATATTCCGAGAACCGCATTACCATTAGCAGTTCCATAATATCGACCATGGTGCCCGAAAAGCAGAAAATATTGAATATACATTTCAAATTGTAATTAGTCCATAAAAATAAATAAATAATTGGATTTTATCAGATGGAAGGACATGAAAAACCCTTTTGATCTAATGCATAGAAAATCAATTCGGATTTGAAGAAAGGAAGTTATGACCATTTGCGAATACCCCCTTCGCTCTGGATATAAAAATTCCACCTCCTGCAGTTCCGGGAGGTAAGCTGGTAAAAGTCGATAAATTGGTGGGTGAACTAAAATCATATAGACAAACGAATTATGAAAATTTGAAGGCAATCGCGAGACATGAACTTTAAAATTGGGTGAGTAGACTACCTATCAGAAAATTACCAGGAGTTAAAGAGAGTAAATCATTAGCATCAAGGGGAAGAGAGGAGAGTCCGAGAGTTGAGAATGGCTTCTACTTTTATGGTGAATGTTTTGCGGATGACTATAAGCAAATAATGCTTAAAGGACTTGGCAGATGCCTCCCAGAGACCGCCTATGTGAGGGGAACGAGTGGGGATGAAACCCCAAGTAATTCCCTCCTTTTATAAATAGGTTTGAGCATTGGGATCCGTTTGTGCTGATTAAATCGAATCATAAAGCTCTTTCAACTCGTTCAGAGCCGGATAAAATGTGTACTGTTGTCAGAAGAAATATTATGTGATTTTCCTCATGACAAGAAAAATCTTTTCAGGCAACTGGGAAATGATTTTGTAGTGAGATCATCGACTAATTCAAAATTAACGGCTTTGGCTGCGAATCAAGTGACGCCATACAAGGTAGCTTGAGCACGTGTATGCATTATTTGAACGTATTCTGAGCGAATTATTAGTCTCACAATGTGGTTATTTTTTGGGAAGACAATCGGGTGTTTCTGATTGTCGGGAATTTAAGCGTACTCGAGTCGTCCGCCGACCTTGAGACTTTATTGTTATGCAAAAGAACATGAATTTCCTTTAAAAGTGAAAATGATTGTGTTAACTGAATAAATTTTAGCTCGGAAGTTTCAAGTTCACTTTCCGACAAAGGACATGTGATTTGGTTTTTATTTCGTGAGTTGAGAATAAATTACAGGAAATATGCACGTACGCCTTAGAGTGTTTTGAGTGATGAGTATTTTCCTAAAATGCTTGAATTATGAATTGTTAGTTCAAGAGATACGACATCCGGAATTTTCATAAACTCAGTAACCTAACCCACGTGAAGTTCCAAATTACGCCATTTATCTTCATTTTGATTGATCCAACTTGGACCACGCTACCAAATATCAGCATTGGGAAATTCATGAGTTGGAACGAGTTTTTAATCACATGTGTTTTAGTGATTTTGAATCTCCGCTACTCGATTGGCTACAAATGTGTGAGATGGAGTTACTAATCCAGTGTTGTATGATTTCTTGTGCCTCAACAGAAACACGTTTTGTCAATTTGTATTTTTATTGACTGGAAGGTGCTTTGATAGAAATCGACTGAGTAGCTGCACACAATACGAGCTTTGGAAGGGTGATTTGCTCTAATTGCCTTGGTTATCAATCAAACGAAGGTAAATGCATGCCCCATGCGCCTTCTGAGTAGCGTCGAAAAAGCCAGATACTTGTACCTTAACTGGATTTTGCACACTAATGTCACGATTGAACTGTACGCAAATTAGCAGGGGTGATTGATTTTTACATTCAATCCAGAATTGCTATAAATGTGGAGGTACTGCATCTTCCTGATCAAGATGTGATTTCCAGAGATTCTGCACGATTAATTTTTCCGTGTATATAACTGTACTTAACAGTTCAAGGGGGTCGCTAATTTTCGCAATTTGAAAAAAAAAAATGAAAAGTTTTGTTATTATACAATTGGAATTTTTAGATTTACTGTGTATGTAATCAAATCTCAACGCGTTTCGGAATAGCTGCTGCGTCTGGATAATTTTCGCGCTCATCTTCGACTAATTGCTCGAACGTGCGAACTGCAAGAAAAGGCGCGAATGAGGTGCGAAAGGTCAGTGTGTTTAGTATGTAATCCTTAAGACTCATTGGGATTCTTACTCCAGAAAATCTGTTGAAAAAGTTTATGATCGCGTACAATTAAATTTGTCGGTACATTTTTTTGATACCAGATGTATGCGCGAAACTAAATGTCCTTAATCGTGGAAATCTTAAAGAAAGATCATCCTCTATAGTAGGACCGACCATCGTAGTATCATTAGGTGAAATCCACGTTGAAGACTGACATGATCCATCAAAAGCTACATGCGCTTTTGTTGTAAGACTTTTACTTTTCATGATCGCGTGATGTGATTGATAAAATTCGCAAAGCACATCTGTTACATTTTATATTTTCTTTCAACTATCATCCATAGAGTAAAATCTAATGAGATCTTTAGGATATTATGCAAATAATTTCTTTATTGTACAATTTCATTGTCCCAACAAAATAAAAATTGTTTTCCTTTGTGAACTAAAGAAAATTCCTTGCTATATAATATGTATTAGAGTATCTGTTGAGACCTTTGAAACATCAAAAAAATATCAACACTTATCATTCAGCATTTTCATAAATAATGTAATGCTAACATTATAAACTTTTTATCCTTTCTTCACGTAAAATTTGTTCACCATCTAAGATGTATCGAAGTAGCTTATTCGACTTACAAAACTTGAAAACCTGACTAGAATGATTCTGTACAATTTCTATAAGAACTCGAGTTCACTTTCTGTCGAATTTTTACAATGAAATCTAAAAAAATTTGGTCACTGAACCACGCGTTACATTTTTCTGTTGATCTGGAATATGAACCTGATAGCTTCCACGGGAATTACCCAATGACATGCGTAGTAACGACCTAGGGTAATTAGGGCTGCGCAATTGTACTTTGTGACAGATACAACTGCGTAGTAGATGCCTGGTGACTTCACAACTGCAAATTAAATAATTGAAGACCTTACACCTATACAGTACTTACATATGCGACAGATACATCTCCGAAGTGGGTATCTGTAGTTCTTACAACAGTACAGTGGTCACCTTATGTTGTTATATTAGGATGTTATATGCGTAGTGGTGATTAAGGCAATGAGGACAGCGCAATAGTAATCTGCGACAGATACATCTCCGAAGTAGGTACCTGTAATTTTTACACCAGTGAAGTGCTTACATTAGACTGTTATAAGTGACTGCGCACCAGTTACCTATAGTAATAAGCTGTACAACATGATACAAATGAAAACTTTTTGAAGCTCGCAAGCTCAAATCAGCACACGCTGGCCGATCGCATAAGCGCCATGTCGCGGAGCAACACTATCAAGTTTAAGCCTATTTACACTGCAGCTTCTTCTGCTATGGAAGCCGAAACTGTTACGCCCGGTACCCAATCAGAAACATTATATTCATAGCCGATGCTCTTAATTGGTCTCGGCTGTGCATAGCAGTTTCTGCTGCCGTGGCAAAAATTTTTGTTGCATGAATAGGTTCAATGCTTAGAGGTGGCAGAAAGCTGTGTCGTGCGATCTCGGATCGGGATTTAATTCCATTAAATGACTCCTATCCGACGTTTCTTCTCTAACCTAGTAGGTCTGGTGCGAACTTGGATCTGATCTTTATCTCGGCTGCTCGTGCTCACTTGTCTTCAGTCACAGTCCTAGATGCAACTCCATCGAGATCCTGCTCTTCTTCCAATCGATTTATTGTCAAGAATCTTGATTGGTCTCTTTTTTGGAAAGGTACAGAGGATATCATCCCGGATTTCTGGAAGTTTATGTAAATCCTGTGACCGTCTATGATCAGTTCGTAAACGCGGTGTTTTGCTTTTTGGCTGATTATAGGGCTTATCAAAAAATTCCTTCGAAATCAGAAGTACTGCTCCTTTTGTCATTTCCGCGATTCTCTCAATGCTTCGAGTGGTTGCAACCGAATCTGGTGAACTGTACGCTCGTTAGCCACTCGTTCTAGTTATAAGAACACTGTGGTTGTTACTTACTCCAACTTGGCTGAGCTCAGGGCGTTACAGGAGGCTCTTGTGTTCCCTAATATTGGTCATATTAGTTATAATAACTAATATTTCCAATTTTGTTCAGGGCAGTTCTGAACTCGTGTAAGGCTCGTACGTCCCCTAGTCTGGATGGGATTACCGATGAGCCGATGAGGTGCCTTTCTGACCATTCTCTGGACTTTATTTTCTCTCTGTTTATTGGAATGCATGTACTCTCTATCTTTTCGGAGGCTTCTGTTGATCCTTTTGTCATCACCATCCCCAACCCTGCTGGTAAGGGGTTTTGTACAATCTCCCTGACGCCCACCATATGCGAATTGTTCGAAAAATGGTTCAGCGTAAGTTGGAGTTTAGGGTAGTGAAGGAGAAGTGGATCCCGAGATTCCAGTATGGGTTCATGAGGAGTTGATCTTCCCTGGATTGTGTCTCGACGGTTTCCACCGAAATCATGAGGGGCCTGGGAGAGGGCGAGCCTGCCCTGGCCCCTGCGATTGATATCAAAGGCGCGTTAAATTTGGTTTTCCCTTGGGTCTTGATCCATAATTTGGAGGTTTCGGGAATTGCGGCCAGAATGATTAATTTCATATCATTTTTGAACACAATAAGGAGATAATTCTTTTCTGTGCAAGGCGCTTTCCGAGAGTGTGATGTTGAGGTCCCACAAGGAGAAGTCCTGTCACCCATCCTGTTTAATCTTGATCTGCGTCAGCTTGGTGATACATCAGTACACTGATGGCCTGCTTTTAATTGTAAGATTCAGGGATATTATGATGGCTCTGGCTCTCCTCAAGGAAGCTATTAAGGCCCTGATCCCGTGGCCCCATGAGCTGGTCCTCTGTTTTCCCTTCCCGGAATCCCAGCTATTTATTTTCTCTAAATCTCGGGTGGTTTCGGAGGACATTCGCTTGACCTGGCTCCCACTCATTAAGTACATTTCTGGGAATGCTTTAAAAGCCATGAGCATACTGCGAGTTATTGCTAGAGTCCCCAGGGGTGTTGATCTGGCAATTTTTGGTATTATCTATAGGAATTTGGTTAGGATCTGTATTAAATGGGGCCTCCACATTATGCCTGTGCGAGCGCTTCGGCTTTGAGTATTCTCGACCGTGTTAAGTACCAGGCATTTAGAATTCTATTGAGTTGTATGAAATTTAAGAATTTTAAATTAGATTCGAATCAATTTTAAAATTCTATTTAACGTCCAATACTCAAGTTAATATATAGAATTCCTGAAAATAAAACAAGAGTCCAACGATAAAATTTGGACAACCACCACAAAATGCTTCTATTGCAATTCCTGAAGACAAAAACTAGTTTTTTTGGACAAAAATAAAAAAGAGGAAAGAAAAGTGAGAAGGTAACCAAACAAATCCCCTTCCTTCTCAATTTTATTTCCCTCGTCAAGGTGAGAAAAATTAGAGCAGGTGGGAACAGCGAGGAAACAACGAAACTCTCTCCTCGATACCTGAGATCTAAGTGTGGGTCAATAGGCAAATCCGTTATGAACACAACAGCAATAATAGGAATTCAAGATTCATGGAACCCTAGTGCTAAATTGAATTATAGTAATCATACTAGAATAAGTTTCGTTTAATTTATCCGAATCAGTTTTCAAATTAATAGACAACTTATTTTATTTCTTAATACACACCTTTTCCATGAATTCTCTCCTTCTCTCATTAGTTTCACTACGTAAAATTTCAACATTATCCCAGTCAAACTCATGGTATACATAAACGAACCCTCTTGTACGTCTAGCAGGAACACTCTTTTAACAACGTCCCAAACGAACAGCACTTTTGTGTTCCTCCATCCTAGTATTAAGAAGTCTGCTAGTCTGTCCCACGTAAATCATCATACAGATCTTGCAAGTGATCTTATAAGCAACACCACTTTTTTCAAATTTATGTGAAGGATTTTTACAAATGTTATTATTGAATCCAATTTGAATGGTATACAGAAAATAGTATGAATCTTACATTTTTCCAACATAAATTCAATAGTTTTCAAAATTTGACCAGAAAAGGGCATTCAAAAGTATTAAAGGAACTATATTCTCTCAATTCGTTCTGATTATCAGTAGATAAAATGTTATTTTGTTTGTTTTTAATTTGTTGAATTCTAATTCTGACATGTTTCTCAATTAACTTTTGTGGGCAATGATTAAGGAAAAGGATATTCCTAACAATATTCAAATTGTTATCGTAAAATGAAACATGGGACAAACCTAGAGCTCTGTAAACTAAGTTTTTGATTTCTGCAACTTCGCTTTAAATTAAATTTGAAAGCATCGACAACTGCCTGCAACTTTGCTACAGGAATACATAATAAGGTGTAACCAACATACGGAAAGTGAAAGAGCAAAATAAAATCTAGCTTCTTGAAAGCAAAGACCTCCAAATCTTCCATAACTATTTCTGCTAGAATCGGAGAAATAACTAAACCTATGGGAGTACGAAAATTTCGCCTATAAAAAGATCCATTGAATTAAAAATAAGTTGAGTTCATAATAAGAACTATCCCTTTAATAAAATCGTTTCGAATTATTCGAGTACGTGTTTTTATATTGTCCCATCTATTTCAAATTGCGTGTTTAACTAATGCAAAGGGTATACTCGGAAACACTGCAACAACATCCAAAGAAATCATTACATGGCCATCAGGAACAGTTTTTTGGATAATACCTTTTTTGAGTTCCCATCTTTATGAATCATTCTCAAACCATAACTTCTGGCAAGAACTGTGTCTTCTGTATTTATATCAGTCCATCTGATATTTTTCCTAAATGTCCATTCTTTCTCCATTTATCTAGAATCTTGAAAGTGACTCGACTTAAATGTTTCAACGGATTTTCATTGAATAAATCAAAATTATCACGATTGGCAAGTAAATCCTCCATATCCCTAATATGATCTGATTCCTTCATGCATAATGTAATATTGCCTTCATCAGCATTCATGCAAATTATATGAGGGTTGTGATTAAGAAAACATTGCGTTATCGCCCCCCTTTTTTAACATGATGTTTTTTAGTCAGATCAAAGTTACATATGGTCCTATAGCCCTCAGAAAGGTTAAATTGTGGTGAGATATCAACAACAAATTAAGAAGCATTATCTTTCAAAAAAGGTTTTTGATTGAATGTCGAAGAAATGATGTTTTACCTGAAAAAATAAGGTAATATTGCCTTCACCAGCATTCATGCAAGTTATATTAGGGCTGTTCGTAAGAAAACCCTTCGTTATCACCCCCCTTTTTTATTATTATGTTTTTTAATCAGATCAAAGTTACATATGGTCCTGAAGCCCTCAGAAAGGTTGAATTATGGTGTGATATCGACCAAAAATTAAGAGGCAGTATCTTGCGAAAAAGGTGTTTGATTGAGTGTCGAACAGATGGTGCTTTAACTAAAAAAATAAGGTTTTTGATTGAATGTCAAAGAAGTAATGCTTTACCTACAAAAGTATATAAAACTTTCTATTTTGAATGATCAACAGACTAATATTCAAGAACAACATTCAAATTTACACAAGATTTTTGAAGAAGAAAATCGGGATCCTTGGTTTGTTAATTTAGCAGATATGTTATACACAAAATTCCAATATTAGGTCAGAAAGATTTCCGAAACAAGGTTTAACACTTGTCAAAGAGCTTTGTTGATATGAATTGTCTGCTTATTAGTAGTATTGATCGTAAAATTTCTGAATGTTTCATGATAACGAAAGGTTTTGTTAAAAATAACCCTGAAATAATTTGCATGAATGCTGATAAAGGCAACATTACAGTTTATATGAACAAATCAGGTTATATTAGGGATACGGAGGATTTACTTTCCAATCGTGATAATTTTGTTTTATTGAATGAAAATCCGTTCAAAAAATCAAGAAGAGACACTTTGTGGGATTATAGATAATTTTAGAAAGAATGGACTTTTAGGAAAATATATCAGATGGACTGATATAAATACCAAAGACACAGTTCTGGCCCAATGTTATGGTTTGAGAATGATTCATGAAGATGGCTTTCCTTTAAGAATAGTTATTTCAAATATTAACACTCCCACGAAATTTTTAGAACAATCCTTTAGTTTGATACTTGAAACTCCATCAAAACTGCATCACAAATGCAAAAAGCTGTTCCTGATGACCATGTGATGATTTCTTCGGATGTTGTTGCAATGTTTCCGAGTATACCCCTTGAATTAGTTAAACACGCAATGTTAAATAGATAGGACAATATAGAGAAACACGTAATCGAATAATTCAAAACGATGTTATTAAAGGGATAGATTTTATTATGAGCTCCACTTATTTTTAATTCAAATGGATCTTTTTGTGGGTAAAATTTTCGTACTCCCATAGGTTTAGTTATGTCTCTGATTCTAGCAGAAATAGTTATGGAAGATTTGGAGGTTTTCGCTTTTAAGAAGCTAGATTTTGTTCTGCTCTTTTATTTTCGATAAGTTGATTACACGTAATTATGTATTCCTCCTGCAAATTTGCACACAGTTATCGATGCATTCAATATTTTTTATCCAAAACTTCAATTAACCTATGAAATAGAGAAAAATAAAAAAATCATTTTTTTGGACACAGAAATAATTCAGGGTCAGGATGGTAATATTATTACCAATTGATATGGGAAAAGTACATATTCAGGTAGAAATCAAAATTTCTTTCCGGCTCCTCCTTTACAAAACTAAATTTCAGTATGATAAATAAAAATTTTGAAGCTTTTTCGGGTTTCAATAGTGTGCGAAGCTATGAATGTTGCCGATGTTTCGTGAACATTGCATTTCACTTCTTCAGGGCGAACCTAAAACTAGAGTTTCACGTTATGTTGTTCTTATATATGTATTCTCTACCATGCCTGCGATTGGCCAGAGCCCCCCATGGTGGGGACTGGTCGAACTTGCTTGGCCAATCAAGTCGTTTTTAAAAAACCCAGGAGGACGGAAAGCCAATTCCGATTGGTATTATATCCACTGTCCCTATTGATGTTATTAGGGTGTTTTAAGATTTCGATTGCTTCTCTATGTTTCCTTGGTAAAATATTGCACGTTTTTGTGATGATAGTTGTTTTGTCAAATAAGATGTTATGTCCTGTTTCGATATGATGCTCAGCTGGTGCTGACTGCGTGAAATCTTTTAGCCTAACTTTACTCTCATGTTCCTTTACACGTTGCCTCACAGCCCTCCCGGTATCTCGAATATAGACTTTGCCACAAGAGCAAAGGAGTTCATATACTCTTGGATCACTGAAAGGTGCCTTTTTATCTTCAGGGTTGTTTAGAAGTTGTACTGTTTTCGCAAGTGGCTTAAATGTGGTTTGGATGTTGTGTTTGTTGAGAATTCTTCCTATTTTTCTTGTAATACCATGGAGGTAGGGTAGGATGGTGATCTTTTCTCTCTCTCTCTTTCTTTAGTAGGTTGTGTTGACTTGCTTTTTTTAGTGTATTTTCTTATTGCTTCATTAATTTGTTTGTTCGTGTAATCGTTTTGTATTAGGATTTGTTTAGCATTTTGTAGTTCATTTTGTAAGTTATCTTTATCTGTTATGGAGACAGCTCTGTATACAACTATACAAGGGACTTGATGACTGATTGCTTTTGAGATGGGTGCTGGTGGGAGAAGGCATGTAGGTTTCCGTTTTGTTCAATTTCCATGGTGAACTTGATATAAGGGTATAACTGATTGATGAAATTGAAGAACTTGTGCAGCTCATCCGTTTCATGTCTCCAGATGGCAAAAGTGTCGCCTACGTAACAGCATCAAAATTCCGGTTTAAGTTTGGATTAGTTAAATATTTTAGTTTCCAGATTTTTCATGAGGATGTTGGCTATTGCGGGTGAGATTGAAGATCCCGTTGCTGATCCTGAGGTTTGTTCCTAGAATTGGTTATTGGAAGAGAAGTAGGTATTAGTGAGACAGTGTTCTATCAAAGGTGTAAGATTCAAGGAAAAGTTTGGGAAGGATTTAATAATGTCGATTGTATCAGAGATTGGTAATTTCGTCAAGAAAGATACTACGCCGAAACTTACTAGGATGTCTTGGGGTTGAATGTGAATCTGTTGTATCTTTCTGCTGAAGTCAAAAGAGTTTTTTACGTGTGTGATAGAACTTCCTGTGAAAAGATTTAGTTTCTTGGCAAGAAAGCGTGCTAGGTTGGAAGTTATAAATAAAGAATGAGCGAATGAATGAAGAAGGCTATTACAACAAAGTCATGGACCTTCTACCTGAGGATACATATGAATAAATTAAAAAAGATCCGACAAAAACAATAGTCAGCAAAACAAAAACCGTCCTGAAAGACTCAAAACTTGACAGCGAAACAATATCTAAATAATACCAACAAATTCCATCTCGCCAAAACTTTACGGACTCCCGAGAATAAAAAATGAAACACATTTCATTCAGACCGATCGTCAGCGCAATAAACTCACCAACTTGCAACCTAGCACGCTTTCTCGCCAAAAAACTAAATCCTTTCACAGGAAATTCTATCACATACGTACAAAACTCTTTTGACTTCATCAGAAAGATACCCTATTATAAAAGAACCATTTGAACCGGATTGAAAGAAAAATCAATCCGGTTTAGCTCTGTTATTGTCAGGCTTACAGCGAACTGAAACTCATTGATTTTATTTTTAAATCTGTTCGGCTTAGTTCGGAAGTCCAAGTAGACACTGGAATGGTTTCAGTTTGGAATGCCCAACTACTTGTCAGGCGGTCGCGATCTATTCGGCTCAGTTCCGAATTCCAAGTAGATACTGTATTGGTTTCAATTGGGAATACTGAACTGGCTGATAAGTGCTTGTGAACTATTAGCCTCAGTTCGGAATTGCCAGTAGACACTGCAATGGTTTCAATTCGGAATACCGAACTAATTGTTAGACTGTTGTGATCTATTCGTCTCAATGCTGAATTCGATATAGACAATGGAATGGTTTCAATTCAGAATACCGAAATGGCTGATCAGTGCTTGTGATCTATTAGGCTCAGTTTGGAATTGCCAGTAGACACTTCAATGGTTTCAATTCGGAATACGGAACTAATTTTTAGACTGCTGTGATCTATTCGGCTCAATGCTGAATTCCAAATAGACAATGGAATGGTTTTTAATTCGGAATACCGAACTGACTGATAAGTGCCTGTGATCTATTAGGTTCAGTTTGGAATTCCAAGTGGACAATGGAATGGTTTCAATTTCGTTCAGGAAGTCGATTTGGCATTCCGAACAGGTTCTGAAGGAATTTTCTGGTGGATTCGTTTCAGTTGTAAATACTGAGTAGGCAATGTACGTCACGGTCGTCGAAAATTATACTATTATATAACAAGTCAACTAAGTAAAAAATCAATTTCTTCTGTATATGACTGCAAAAAAACTGATGTAAATTTTCGTGTGAAATATATGAGTATGTCAGAGCAAAAGAAAGAATCCTCAGAGTCATGAGGAAAAACGAGACAAGTACCTTTAGAAGGAGAAACTCTTACGCAGAATTACTGAAGAGCAAGGCAGCGCAACGATGATTGTCCCCTTTTGTTCGACAAGAAAATAAAGTGTTTGTCTTATTCAAACATAAAGAATCACATGAAGAAACATAAAGAAAACGTATAATACTCTGGCATGTGGCCTTCTGGAAGTAACTGGACAATATATTTCCCTTTCTTACACGCTACGCAATGTATCAGAATACAACTTTCTGAGTGTCCATATAGATCCATGCAACCGGATTGACGTAGGAACTTATTTCGAGATTTGAGAAGTCCAGTCTGGAAATCCGAACTAAGACCAATTCAAAATGAAGTCGGATATCCGAATTGATGACAGTTATGGAAAATCCAAACTGGAACTACTTCAAGATGAATTCGGAAATCCGATTAGATTACAATTGATAATGTCCACATTGAACCGGATTGACGAATAGGAACTTAGTTCGACATTCAAGAAGTCTCTTCTGGAAATCCGAAATGAGACCAACTCAAAATGAATTCGGAAATCCGAATCGATGACAGGTATGGAGAATCCGAACTGAAACAACTTTAAGATGAATTCGTAAATCCGAATAGATTACAGTTGATAATTTCCACATTGAACGGGATTGACGTAGGAACTTAGTTCGACATATAAAAAGTCCAGTCTGGAAATCCGAACTGAGACCAATTTAAATTTAACTCGGAAATCCAATTAGATTACAGTTGACAATATCCACATTGAACCGGATTGACATAGTAACTTAGTGCAAAATTTAAAATTTTCAGTTTGGAAATCCGAAATGAGACCAATTCAAAATGAACTCGGAAATCCAATTAGATTACAGTTATGATGTCAACATTGAACGGAATTGACTTATAGGAACTTTTAATACATTTAAATTACAAATTTTCAAAATTTTAAATTTGAAGATTGTTCGGGTTTCAATCGTGTGCGAAGCTATGAATGTTGCCGACGTTTCGTGAACATTGCAGTTCACTTCTTCAGAGCTGAGCTGAAACTGAAGATTCAATTTATTTTGTTCTTATATATATATTCTCTACGATGCCTGTGATTGGCCAGAGCGCACCATGGCGGGGAATGATGCAACCTGATTGGCCAATCAAATCTTTTTCATAAAACCCAGGAGGACGGAAAGCCAAATCGGATTGGTATTATATCCATTGTTCCTATTGATGTTCTTAGGGTGTTTTAAGATGTCGATTGCTTCTCTATGTTTTCTTGGAAAAATATTTTATGTTTTTGCGATGACGGTTGTTTTGTCAAATAAAATGCTATGTCCTGTTTTGATATGATGCTCAACTACTGCTGATTGCGTGAAATGTTTTAGCTGACTTTACTCTCATGTTCCTTTACACTTTGACTTACCGCCCTCTCGGTTGCTCCAATATAGACTCTGCCACAAGAACAGGGGATTTCATATACTCCCGGATCACTGAAAGGTTGGTTTTTATCTTTAGGGTTGTTTAGAAGTTGTCTTATTTTTGCAGGTCGCTTGAATATAGTTTGGATGTTATTTTTGTTGAGAATTATTCCTATTGGTTCTGTGATACCTTGAATGTAGGGCAAGATGGTAGTCTTTTTTATCTCTCTTTCTTTAGTTTTTTTTTCAAAAAAAGACTTGATTGGCCAATCAAGTTCGACCAGTCACCACCATGGGGCTCACTTGCAAGATCTATAGGATGACTTACGTAGGAGAGACTGATGGACTCCTTAATACTAGAATGGAGGAACACAAAAGTGCGGTTCGTTTGGGACGATGTTACAAGGGTGTTCTTGATAGACATACAAAAGTGTTTATTGATGTTGACCATGAGTTTGACTGGGATAATGTTTAAATTTTACATAGTGAAATCAACGAGAGAATTCATGGAAATACTTTATATTAAAAAACAAAATAAGTTGTCTATGATTTTGGAAACTGATTTGGATAAATCAAACAAAAGTTATTCTACTATGATTAATTACATTTAGCAATAGATTTTCATGAGTCATGACTTTACCGCGGTTATGCTGAGATCAAGTGTCATTTTCCTGGATGGTATTCGCTCTAAGAATTACCCTGCGGTAGTTGTGTAACCAATTCTTTCATACATAAAAAAACATAGTCTATTCTACCACCAATCAACATTTAGTTCTGTCACAAATAATTGAAGTTTACAACAAAGCTAAATGTTAGGTTCTAACCAGTTTGTAGAGTTAAATGACTCTGAGGAGCTATTTCGAGAGATATAAGATAGGGAATCAGTTTTTTCCGCAAAAAATAAAAAAATTCTATTTCATTACTGAAATTATTTTTACCAATGATAACTAATGAGCGTGAAAAATACTTTGCAGCATAATAAATCTGATAAGCTATTACGATATATGTGAGATGAAAGCGAATTTTTTCGAAAAAAAAATGGATGAAAATGTTTTATTTTTTAACTTAAATTATTTGTGACAGAACTAAATGTGGATTACTAACATTTTTCTGGACTTCAATGAGGCTCAGAAGGCACGTCGATACATATTAGACGGCAAAGGTTTTTTTCGTGAAAAAAGGATGGAAATTGTTTATTTGTTCATAAAATTTATTTATCATAATATGGAAAAGGCTTTTTGATTAAAATTCTGTCAGGTGCGTCAAAAGACTATTTCATTGTAAGTCTCTTCTATATATATTGTACAGAGCCCTCTGTTTTACAAGAAAATAGGCTAAAAATAAAAAAGGTATTGCTTCGTAGGTTCGTTAATGCTTTTTAATCCTAAAAAAAGACTTTCTTATCAGTTAATAATAGAAGATTGTGTACCTTTTTGAATAGCAAATTGCAGATTGGCACCACAATGCGTCATGTCTGTCTGTCTCAGAACGCCAATAAAAAAACTATGTACACTAAGAAACACAGATTTTGCGTTCATTAATTTCCTACCCTTCCTATTTATTTTTGCAGCAGACTAGCCGCTCTAGTAACTGATTCCACAAGAAAATTACATATCTAGCCAGCTATAGGCCAGACCGCCAGATGTGCGCGAGATTGGAGTGTAGAGAATCAAATTAGTTTCGAATCAGCAAACGTAAGATGGCTTTTCCACGCAGTCAGTGAGAACTGAGATTTTTGCACTATATTGAGTTTCATGATAATAGTGATAAGATTTTTTATATTAATCAATATTAGAATCTAAATTGTAGATTTCCAGACATTTTTCTCTAATTTTTAATGATTTAAATCACTGTTATTTGAATGAGGGTTATTTTTCTCCCAGAATTTGCGAGGTTATAATTTTTCTAAAAAGTAGGGCTTTGATCTTCAATGTTGAGAGTGAAACCATTTTTAAAAATAATTTTTAAGATCTACTCAAAATATATGTCAAAACCTTACAATAAATGTATTGGAATTTCATTTCCGAAACGCAATATATGATGTTGTAGATTTTAAATGCTGGTATTGTAATATTTCCATGCACGTAATGTAATGGTGTATTTGTTTAAATAAGGCACTCCCTTCCACATAAGCGTACTATCCAAAACTACTCATGTCCATTCTTGAATTAAATATTATTATAAAAAAAATGTAATTCAATTATTTTAATTAGTTGTAAATACTGATTTTAATTAATATCTTAGAATTAACAGAAGATCCCATCATGTCCTTTCAATATTAAAAACTGGACAATCTAAGCTTTCTTATACCCAGGTAGAAATGTCGGTAGTGTGCCGTAGTTTACCACCGGCGCAGTACTGGTCCAGTACTGTCCAACAGTAAGCATAGCTTGCAGTTAGCCCAGTACTGGCTGTAGTTTGGCTATAAAACTGGAGCAGTATTATTCCAACAGTACGGAAGTGGAGGTTTTGAAAAAAATAGGTTTATAAACATTTCTCAGGTGTTTTAAATTGACGAGAAACTATAGATTTCACTGCCCTTAAAACATTTTCATTCTACTTTTGTGTAGGAAAAAACTTCTAAGTTCTAGCTTTATTCAAAATTGTAAATATTCAGAAAAAATTCCAGTTTTGGTTTATTAAAAAAGTTTTTAAATAGTCCAGAACACCAAAAAACAGTAGATCACAATATATATTTGAAACAAAAATTCTTTTTCGAAAATTTTAAAGTTCATAAAAAAAATAAAAACTTGCATATGCTGAGGAAAGTTTACATTTCGTGTTAAATTATATTCCACTTACTTGCTTATTCAACACTCAAATCAGGCAAATTGATAATTGATTATTTATCGACTTTTATGTCGATTATCGATTTAGTTGAGCTTGACCCTATCGAAAAGTTTTTTCATAATGTTCTAATTGCGTACGTTAGAGTGATGATTAGGACCCCCTACTGATATGCGTCAGAAATTTTCATTATAATATAACCATTTTGTGCGTAACACTTATGGTGATTTTAAGTGACTCAATTATAGTATTTAGATAGAATAGTCGCTATCTATTAATATTTATTTTTTAATAAGTAGTCAGTAGGGTGGGCCAAAAATATACATTTTGGAATTGTCGACGCCAAATCGTTCTCTCGTAGAAACAAATAAATACATGTTGTTTTATTTTGGAATAAAATGGGTTTTAGTACGTTGTAAAGTATTTTGAAGTTTCCTCCAAACGTACGAATTAAAATAGAAAAGTTTCAAGAGAACCTGAAGCGAGCCCTGAGATTTAACCCAGGTGGCAGTTTTAGTGTTATTACTCTGTTATTCAACTCATTAAAGTCAAGTGTCCCCCTAGGGTTGGGGTATTGTAAAAAAATTAGTTGGTTCCCCAGAAAGTGTGAAAAAAATTGGGGAAATGTGCTGGGTTACAGGTTTGGGCCTGTATCGACGAGCCTGCATCTGGAAGTCCTAAGCCTCTAACAATAAGCCACTCTGAGTTCAACTTACCTGCCATAAATTCTTCAGGTTCGAAGAAAAGCTGTAACCAAACGGTATGGTGGTTTAGGATAATACAATTTACCGGGGCTTCAATAAAATCTAGAGATATTTAATTCATTTAACCCACTATTAATGACGAATGTGCAGTACAAAGTTCGCAAGCAGTCTGTCAATGCCGGCTAAATGTCGACGACAGAGGGCGAAGAGAGGGATAAATGTTGCGCCACCACAAGGGAAAAGTAGTAACTGCAAAACCTAACTTAGTTTTACATAATTAAATTGAATGGACTAAATAAAGCAAAATCTTTTTAATCATGTATTTTTAAACTACACTCTGGTCAAAATCGCATTCTTCTCGCCGTTGGTAAACAATATTAGTTTCTCTATTTTTTAAAAGATATTTTTTGTATCTCCTTAAAACTTACTGCAAATGATTTGTACGATTTCCAGTACTTCAGAATAAAACTCTTATCAGTATTATTAATTCACTGTTTCATTGAACCAATTTGACTTTGAGGCAACGAATTTTAATTCTTCAAAAAAAAATGAGTTTTTTTTTTAAACTAATCGAGACTTGTAATGTACCGATAAACAATGATTTACGAAAAACTACATATTGAAAAAGTGTTAATAAATTTCAATATTAAGTAAAACACTTATGCACTCACGGGTTGTTTCATGAGGCCTCACATAAGGCCTAATTAAAATAGTTAGACTTCGGTGTTATGATTCGCTTTTATTCCGAAAGGAATTCGAAACAGAAGACTCTGGTAGATACATAATTATTGCATATTATCGCGATTAAATCGCAGATTATTAAAATGTTGCTGTTTCCCCATGCTAAGTTAATGGAAAACCTCGTGATATTAATAATGAACAATTTCACTCAAATATGTCGGACATCATTTCGAAGTTATCATGCTGATTTATGACCAATTTTGTTAATAGGGTACATTGATGTGAACCCTATGTGAAATAATGATTGGATGATTAATCCAAACTATCTAAAGTTTATATTTTTGTCTAAAAAAGCAGTTAACTTTTTAATAAAAGTGTATTTCATGATGTAAACTAATGTATAGGGTTGAAACCAATAATTGCAAGACTTGAAAAATATAATACTCTCTTTAGACTTACCATATGAAATCCTTACAATGACTACAAAACGTCGGCTGTTTGAAAAAGCGCGGCATAAAGCTATGATTTTTGACGATATAAACATTTTTTTTCTTTAAAGCACCTTTTCGACCCCTTAACTTTTTAGCAAAAGCCGTATTGGCATCAGTGGGACCAAGGGAGTCCTCGCACGTGTTGTTGCTTTCCTCATCCGCCATTTTAATTGTTGAATTCGATTAATAATGTAGAACTTTCTCCTTTCAAATAATGTCAGTAACACCTTAGATAAAAATATCATAGATTTTGTTTCCTCTGTCTTTTATTTTAACTCATGAAGCATCAATTACACTTTCTGAGACACTATAATCACTCTCTTTATCACAATGACGAATCTACCACACTACAACTTACATTTTACGTAACTAAATAATGATTTGCTGTTCGGTACCTCACCATGCTTCGTGTCACTGACTGTCTACGATATAACCCCTACACCGGATTAGCTGTCACTTTACCACTCCACCCCGCAACGAAGAACGTCCGATAAATTTAGATTCAAAGCGCAGCACCTCGCAAACCCTACTGCACAGCCCTCACCGCGCACATGGATATCGACATCTGAAAGAAATGTACATTCCCTCAGCGTGAAACTTTCTGCCATTTTTCAAATTATCATTATAACTTGCTAAAAATCCATGAAAATAATCCAGAAAGATATCCTGAAACATTTGTATGTTCTGTAAATATGAAATGGTACAAAAGTTCTATGTATTCAATTCACGAAGAGGTTAGTTATAACTGCGACGCAAAGGACACGTTTTTGAATTATATTAGGTTCGGTTGGGCCGAGATGGGCATAGTGAGATGAGATGGGCATAGTGGTTATTTAGATAACTTATTTATTATATTTCAAGTTTTCAACATATTTATATATAATTGTGAAACAGAAATAGGTGATATTTTGATTTCACTTGAGAGTGTCATATGGGGCGGAACGAGCCACTGATCTGGGGTATAATGGGCCACTTCTACCTCTGCATTAACCTAACCATTCAGTGTAGCGGTCAATAGGTTAGGATCCAATGTTTCATTGTATCATATTGTGCAGTGTCTTAATTATAGTACAAACGTACAAAAAAACTATAATCTTGTATACAAAAATCCTCAGAAAAAAGTAGGACAGCAGCACTGTTATAGGTCTGTATTAGGAAATAATATATGCTGCTAGCAACCAGAAAAAAACCCCTGTTTTTCTGGTATATTTCCTTAATAACTTTGGAAGAAAACTCGTAAATTGCTATAAAAATGAGAAAATAATTGTTGTAAAATACGTCAAACTGATAAAAAAGATTACTTAAACACCAATATATAAAATTCAGCGTCATTTAGTAGATCAGTCGAGTGTTGTGGAAGGCTTTGCACTGCGGAAATTAACTTCCACTGAGACAATGTACATGAGGAAGTCGAAAAATTTGTATATTTATTTCTGTGATATAATTATTGAAAGATGCGTGTAGATATAAATCGTGTTTCTATTCACTATTTGTAGTTTTCGTAATTGTGGCCCAGTAAAAAAACTGATTGGGGCTATTTGTGGCAAATGCGCTAGAAGGCGCGTGAATCCCGCTTTGCGACAATCACGAACTGGAGCAGTGTATGAATTCTTATCAATTCATAAGGAATAAATTTGTTCATCAAGATTTGTTATTCGCCCAAGTTCGCTCAAAAATTCTAGAGGAGCCAATTCGTGTAAATGTCTCAGCGCGAATCAACTTCAGTAACAGTCAATTCATTTTCATTGGTGAGAGTTAAAGTCAAACTCTTATTCATCCAAATTCGTCAACACGAATATGGTCAAAGACAAATCTATCCACCTGAATTCAACAGAGTGAAAACTACACTGGAATTCGCACCAATTCGTGACGGCAAATTTCATCAAGTGTTGGTTTATTAATTTCAATTCATGATGGCTAAACTGCAGACAAATGCGTTACAATTCGGGAGGCCGAATAAAAGTGAGAGTCACTTCATTGATTTCAACTCTCAACAGTTGAAAGAACACTCAAATTCTTCTCAATTCTTCAGGGAAAATTAAATGAATTGGTCGTTTTTATTAATTTTTGAAAGGAAATCTATTGTGAGTGAAGTTTCAAAAGAAGAAACATTAAAATTTGCAACTAAATATAATTAAATGAATGAATAATAGTACTTATATTTAATTTTTCAATAATTTTAATACAAATGCACTTCTTGTTCATCTAATTTCAACCCTTAAATGACACCGGGTGTCCAAAAGACCCCAAACCTTTTTTAAAGTTCCATGAAAAATCGTTAAATTGTTGTTTTTTTGCAATAATTTTTTCCACCATTAACAAAGAAAAATCCTGCAGCTATATGGCATTATTACAATAAAGAAAGGTTTGAAATAAATGGAAAAAAAATTTCAGATCGAAATATTAATATCTTTCAGAATTATTGCATGTTTCCCGATTTGGGGTTCAACGGCCCCTATTTGTCATCTACGTGATTATTTGGAGGTGTGTCATTCAAGTGTTAATGGAATTATATGAAAATAATAATAATTATTGTAATATACAAAATTTGAATAACTTTCAGAATTAACTTCCAAATTAAAAATGTTTTCTTTTCAATTTAGCAATTTGAATTCATAATTATATTAACCAGTTAACTGGTAATGACGCATATATGCACACAAAAAATCCGTGACAAAACTGGTAATGACGCATATATGTGCACTTGAAATATTTACCACAAAACTCCAAGGATTTGGATAAAAATTGGTATGCCCTAGGTTTTTCGGTCACTGATGACGAATCCGCGGTCAACATTGAGAAATTCAAAATGGCGGATCTCATATGATAAACTAAAATGCAAAAGTGGCGTGATTTGAATGAAAGTCAGTACTCAGTGGTTTTTTTGGTCGCTGACGACGAATCCGGGGTAAAAATTAAAAAATTCAAATCAGCTGATAATATAGCTGACAATTTATCAGCGACTTAAAAAACTCCTTAGTACTGCCTTTCATTCGAGTCACGTGATTTTTGCATTTTAGACTACCATATTGGATCCGCCATTTTCAATTTCTCAATTTTTACCCCGGATTCGTCATCAGCGACCTAAAAAACAATTAAAAAATAACCTTTCATGATGAACATGGAATTATTTGGTTCTACCAGTTTGGACACATAACGTCGATTTTAAGCCTACCAGTTAAGGGCATGTGACACAGCCAAATACCTACATTACCGACCTCACTTTTTCAATTTTCCAAATTTTTTGTTGAATCTAAGAACTTTTTTTGTAAATAAAATTTCGGGCTGAAACTTTGGAAAATGTATGAGAAGACAATAAACTACGTTTACGTACTTTATTCGATGAGGAATTTCGCAAAAAATTATTCTCGAAAAAATTAAAACTGGGTGCATTTTTTGAACCTAAGAACTTTTTTTATAAGTGAAATATCGGCTTCAAACTTTGAAACATGCAAGAACTGACAGTGAAGTACGTTTATGTACATCATTTGAGTATAAAAGATGCAAAAAGAAAAATTTCAACTAAATGTCAACAACGCTTGCCAGTTCGGTCGGTATTCGCGATGAGCACGGAAATGCGAAGTCTGGCGGCCACTGAACGAGGCCAATAGCGATTTCAATACTTACATAATTCAACATTGAAACAACATATTTCACTCAACTTTTATGCTGGACACAACTTTCAAAAAATATTATTGTAAGAACACCGGATCATCAATCTTTGACAGCGTGGACCCCATATTTCAGATGTAGACGAGTCAGCTGATAGAGCCTCGATTAGTGGCCGCCAGACTTCGCATTGTCGTGCCCATCGCAAAAATACCGACCGAACTGGCAAGCGGAACCGGAGTTGACACTTAGTTGGAATTTTTCTTTTTGCATCTTTTATGCTCAAATAATGTACATAAACGTACTTTACTGTCAGCTCTTGCATTTCTCAAAGTTTGAAGCCGATATTTTACTTATAAAAAAAGTTCTTAGGTTCAAAAAATGCACCCAGTTTTAATTTTTTCGAGAATAATTTTTTGCGAAGTTCTTCCTCGAATAAGGTACATAAACGTAGTTTATTGTCTTCTCATACATTTTCCAAAGTTTCAGCCCGAAATTTTATTTACAAAAAAAGTTCTTAGATTCAAAAAAAAATTCGGAAAATTGAAAAAGTGAGGTCGGCAATGTAGGTATTTGGCTGTGTCACATACCCTTAACTGTTTAAATAATTACAAAATAATTAAATAAAATTCAAAAAAATTCAAAATAAATTCAAAATTTCATAATTTTTTCTTAATTTAAAAATAAATAAGTTATAATAGAGCAGTATTTCGCATGTCACGTGACAAAATGTGACTCATTTAATTTAAAAAATGAAGCTTACAGATAGGTAGTTTGATAAATAAAAAAATAATGCTTTCGATAATTTGTATGTGATAAATTTTTATGACGATTAAATATGCTGAAACAGTAGATATTATCACAATAAAATTTTGTAGAACATGCTTCACAAAAATAAATTATTGGTCGGGACAGGTTAAAAAACTAGAACGAAGCTAGAACGGGCACTAATCGGATGTATTCATTTTACATACCATTTATCCAAAAGTGAACACATTACTCTTTATCGGGAGAGAGCAGGGTTCTTGCCTGTGGCTAAAAGAAGACAATTTTTGATGGGCAACTTGCTATTTACACTATCTAGAAATGAAGCTCCTCAGTATTTACGTGAATATTTTACTTTTGTAGATAGAAAACGTCCCAATCATGCCAGACTCCGTGAGAGAAACTTAGCTTTAAAAATACCAAGGCACAGAACATGTAAGCTTCAAAGATCGTTTATGGTTAGAGGGGCACGTCTATGGAATAGAATACCACTAATTATCAGGGAAGCGCCCTCTTATTATCATTTTGAAATTGAATTTTTTAAGTATTTATTCAATGATTCAAATAATATACTCGAAATCACCTGTTGGTAATAAAATGTATTATTATGTTGACCTCTTAGTACTAATGTAGTTTCCGATCTTATTTGACACATATAACACTACTATGTACTACAAACTATAACATTATGATTCTAACGGCCTATGTTAAATATTAATCGATAGTATTAATCTACTGTTAAATACACATATCCAGGTACTGTGTCACGATTCTAGTTTTAAGAATATTAACATGTATACTTTGTTCCTTAGAGGGCTACTTATCCCTAGGAACTTTTTCAATAAATTACAATTACAATTACAAAAAACGATTGTTTCACAAAATTATAATTTTATTCTTCTTAATATAAACTCTTTAAGATACTAGTTATGAGAGAAAATTTGCGGTTGACATTTTAAATATATAACATGTTTCATAACATAGAAGCTTCCATAAAAAATATCATACTATCCTAACCTTCATATTCACAAGAAGATCAAATTTTTTACATTCCATTCCGCAAATTAAATAGTGATAATGAGTAAATACCTTCTCATTTGGGATGAGAATGTAAAAACCGACACTTCTTTTCCCTCCCAGTGAATTACTTGATTCTGCGGCTAAATTATGTTTTCGTTACAGTACTATTGTTCTTCAAAAACGTTTTGTATTTTAGAAAGGAACGTGTGGCTTAGAAGACCTAATTTAACAATCTTTGGGTCAATTTCTTCAAATGAAAGTGACTAGGTTTGGCCAATCTCTTTTACTTCCCAAATATGAGGATCGTACAAACCGACGCAAAGTTGTGCAGCTCTAAGTTGTTGAACCTTTAAGTGGAAGATATATATCATCTTCCTTAAGACATATCTCAGTAATTTGCGCCAATTGCCTGTTCTTTAATTGATTTACATTATCATTATATAACTTTGAACGAGTATATTTAGCGCTGCAAAAGACTTGAGCCTTATTAATACATTTTAGGAACCTTTCCATCCCTAATTCTGTTTTATTGGAATCGCACTCGTCGAAGAAGGTCACTTCATCAACAGTTTTTGCGCTCTTCGTAGATTTCTTTGTATCAAATAAGCTTTAAATATACTCATTCACTACACCAGGAAGACAAGAACGATCTTTGTGCTTGTAAGCCAGAAGTTGCAATCACTTTTTAGTAATTTGCTGATCAGCACCCTTTGGGCCATTTACAGTTGGTTTCATAAAAAGTATATTTCTTCCAAAAGAAAAAGCAGGAGTAACCCAAAGAGGACCTGAGTATCTGACATTCTCTGCTAAGTGCAGAAGAATGTGTACGTTAAAAGTAATTGACAAAACTCCACACAATATTTCAAACTGAGCTACAAATTTCATCAAATCTTCTTCGCATTTATCAATTTCGCTTGCAGATATGAAAGTTTTTGACAAGGTGTACATTGAATTAACAAAGAGCTCATAGTGTTCCAGAATCTCTATTGGTAATATTCCTGTACAAAGAGGAATACTGTAGTGGAAAAGCCAAGCCCTCCATTGGGTGGCTTTCCACTTACTTCTGTCTGACATTTTACCACAACGTCTTTTAGTGTCTCATGGACGTTTTACGAGAAGCAAAAGGTCATCTATTTTCCCTCTTCCTGCAGGTTTTAACATTTTTGACCCATGAATCCTAAAGTTGTACAACAACACCTAAAATTCCATTATACATAGCATGCAGTATGAAACTCCATATCATGTTTATGCCAACCATGTCGCATAAACTAGACCAACCCTTTACTCTTCTTAGAGAAGTATCTCTCTGAAGCGCCTGTCAAACATCTGAAATATGAGACTCGTGACTTCGCATTTCTGAATCAATTCCCAAGAAAGGAAACTTAACACCGTAGACATAAGTAGCACGTTGGTAACAGTAACTGCAGCTATCGTGAGCATTATACTGGAATCTGTTTTGTAAAACAGCTTTTGCGGGTGCTTCTGCAATAACAAGCAAGGGTGTTAATTTAAAATGGTATTTTTTGGAAACTTCATTTTCTAGTACAGTAAAGTCGATTCCTTCAGTATGTAGACGTTGAGTTTGTTCACTGACAACTTTAATGAAAAGATTTCTTAAATTTGCTTCCGGTTCATGATCTAAGATCATCAATCCTACTAAAAATACTACCTTGTAGCGAATGTTAGTGGACATATCAATTATAATAATTTGTAGAGGCCAAAAACCTTTTTTGAACAATGGTTTAAAGGAGCACCATCTGTACTAGTTATGTAAAAAATTGAGTTAGGAAATCATTCCTTAGTCTTTCTATATAATAGACCATCGTGAATGTTTCGAATAAAGTAATCACAATATGGTTCCATTTCCAATTCAATTTTCTGAATGATACATTCGCGAAATTCTTTATTTTCTAACATGAGTTCCACTTGGTACTTCAAATCTACTGACAAGGAGAACTTTTTACTATTCAAACTAACAAGTTTGTCCTCTTTGCAATTTGAACATTCTTCCTTTTGATCTTTAATTCCTTTCTTAGCTAGCGTGCATATTAATTCCTTTCCTCAATTTTGACAATAAAAATGGTACATGATTTTATCTGCTGGTGGTTCGAAATGTTCATCTAAAACGTAATTTGTAGGGTAAAGGTGCCAAAATTCTGACCCCGCGCAAAGTTTAGTCATATCGAAGAAGTGCGATCTTGCACCTACAGTCAAGTCGAAGGAAGTACTGAATGCCATGATCATTTCTACAGCGTCGCTTAACAATAGACCCGATTCCGAAAACATAAATTTGTCGTGGAAATCTATGAACGACGAAGTTGGACGGCCAACTTTCTTCGGCGCTTTTTCATCGACACCTAACAACTCATCGCCCGTATTCCGTCCACATCTCATTTATCTCGAATTCAGAATCTTCATCTTGAAAATGAAGTTCTTCTTCTGCGGAAGGATTACCTTTACTTTCCTCATCCTCATTGATTACGGACATCCACTGCGACGCAAAGTCCATTATTTGGACTTCTTGATCCTCTTCAAATGGTATGATGGTACCACATGACGGTGCTCCTTCTTTGTGCACAATATTGTATTAATATATTGCATTTTTTAGTATAATCATTAGTGCGAGACTAGATTAAGCTTCGCAAACTTTTTTACGGACTAAGAAGGAAGAACGAGTTCGTTAGCCAGTCACGTTTTAACCGCGGTTCTGGTTTCATCCATCAAAAAATCTCTTTATCTATCGAAAAAAAAATCTCTTCATCCATCGAAGAAAATCTATTCATCTATCGAAAAGAAATCTCTTCGTCCATCGAAAAAAATCTATTCATCTATAGAAAAAAGTTTTCATCCATCGACAAATCTCTGAAAAATTGAAGTTTTGGAGAAACTATACAAGCTATAAAAAAAATTAATATAGAAAAACTTGTTCAGCCAAAAACGAGCTACAAATTTGTCAGAAAAATTTTTTCGATAGTTTGAGTGTTTTATGTTTTAATCGTAAAAAATAACATCAACGATAAAAACTTACTTTTTTTAAGAAACACCACAAAAGCACAAATATTTCCACGTGTATATTTTGATTTGGCTTTAAAAGTAAAAAAACTTACGTACTCGGCTCTCTCCGACAGATTTTGCCTTTTTTATTACCCAATCATGACATCTTTTCGACAACATTGTGGCTTTGAAATCGGAATCGAGGATACGTTTCTTCAATGTCTTCTTGTCCTCTGACATTTTATCTGTTCACAAAGAAGTATTATATTAAAGGAAATTTGATGTAACTTTATAGGATGAACTTCAATGTGAATTCATTAAATTTCATAATTTAGACGTGAAATTTATAATTTCACGTCAACACATCTTGAGGTTAAGGACAGCTTATACACTTACCTTAAACTCGCAGTCTGTTGCGCCAATAAGCGTTATAAGCCTCGGCGAGCTCGAAGTAAGTATGCTCACTCTTTACGGTTTAAGCGAATCACCAATATTTTTTTTTAACAAAAAACACAAGAAAAAACATCACGACTACGAGAGATTTGTATACGTGTTAGGCTCCTAAACCGAAAACGCCCAATGGGCGTTTAAACCGCACGCACCTAGGATTGGGCATTTACAAATGCCCCGAACTAGGTGAGAGCGCTTTTGAGTGCACCGAACTAGGTGTGGGCATTCTCAAATGCTCCCACCTAGGTGGGGCAAAACTGAAACGACCCGAACCCGTTCTAGTTTTCTTCAGATACAGAGAATGCGTTTTGGGGAATATAAAAATTTCTTCTTGTGATAAAGAACAAGTATTTTCGTTGAGGCACATTCTGAAGCATACAATCCTGGTAAAAGTCAAGGATGAAAAAAAAACAGTTATATACTAGATCTCTAATGTTATAAAGTGATAAAGACGATATAATCACTATTGTTATTATTATTGTTATGTCAACATTTGTTGAACATTTTTAATCAATGTTAGGTGCATAACTGTTCATTATTTGTTTCATTTAGATTTCTTAAGATAACATTCCCTAAACAGATAGCCAATATATAATAATAGTAAAATCATTCCAAATTGCCAGAGAGTATGAATTTTCAAGAAGAAAATAAATTTTCAACAAACAATTTGAATTTTTAACAAAATATTTAGATTTTCAGTTGGAAAAATTAATTTTTAACAACATAAACACGAATTCTCAACTAAATTTATGAATCTTTAACCAAAAAAATGAACTTTTCAGAAAGTAGTTCCACTTTTGACTAAAATTTTCAACCTAAACAAATGAATTGTGAACAAAAATATAATAATTAATATTTAGAAAAACAAAATGTTCCAATTAGAAATAAAAAATAACTGCTTTCAACCAACATAAGTAGATAGCGCACACTTTCGCGAATGTGGAGTGGGGGGTCCGCCATGCCTGGTACTGTGGCGATTTTGGAGTGGGGGGTTCGCTGGGAGTGGGGTGTCCGCCATGTCTGGTACTTTGGCGAATTTGGAGTGGGGTGGTCCGCCATGCTTGGTACTTTGGCGAATTTGGAGTGGGGGTTCACTGTGGCGCACACTTTGGCGAATTTGGAGTGGAGGGTTAGCTGGGAGTGGGGTGTCCGCCATGTCTGGTACTTTGGCGAATTTGGAGTGGGGGGTCCGCCATGCTTGGTACTTTGGCGAATTTGGAGTGGGGGTTCACTGTGGCGCACACTTTGGCGAATGTGGAGTGGGGGGTCCGCCATGCCTGGTACTTTGGCGAATGTGGAGTGGGGGTCCGCCATGCTTGGTACTTTGGCGAATTTGGAGTGGGGGGTCTGCTGTGGTACGTTCTTTGGCGAATTTGGAGTGGAGGTTCGATATAGATGGTACTACGGGAAATTTGAGGTGGAGGTTCGCCATGGATGGTACTATGGGAAATTTGGAGTGAGGGTTGAGACTTAGAAAATAAGTAGAGCCCGCCAGGTTAGAAGTATATTTAAAAGGATTGGGATTGAGGACGTCTGGGATTTCCTTTCTCTTGCCTCTCTTCAAAAGAATAAATCGACATGGATAAGAGCTTATGACAAAATTTTATATCTAGAAGATTTACAGAGAGCCCACACGTCCTCTGCTCTAATTCTTTATCCTCAATTAACCTTGCGAGAAGGACCTCAGAAATATTTAACTCTGACAAGAACACCACTCGGTTTCATCAGAATTATAGCACAATTAAGGTTAATAAATAAGTTCATTCCCAGACTTATAATCAAGAATAAAACCTGCAGTTTGAACGTTGATAGTTATTGTATCTATTGTTATGAGAATAGTCTTAATACAGAACCTGTGTACCATCTTTTAGTAGAATGTCAGTTTTTTAATACTGTAAGATTTTCATGTATAAGCGAGAGTAGGGATCTGTGTGAGATAAGGAATGCCTGGCTGAATATTCTAGACAACCCTGATAAAAATTCTCTCAAGAAAATGATTATGTTTGTTAGTAAGTTCCACGAATGAGCATTATAATTAATTATATAGTAAAATGTCTTTGGATTTACTTTCGATGTAATCATGGTTTAAATCCTCTGGGGTAATGTTTACCATCAGCCCTTAATTTTATTTTTTATTTTTATTTATTAGAATACCAGTTAGTTTTAGAATTGAACTGTAACCCATTTGTATGAATCAGAAGATTCTAAAACAAATAAAGCACTACTAATTATTTTGAAATATCACAAATGAAAATTATTTTATACCAGTAACGTATAAAAGTGAATTAAACAAGAAATTCGCCTAACTTAACTTTTTTAGTAAGAACATTTCATTATAAAAATTAATTATTTTGAAACATCAAAAATAAAAATTATTTTGTACCAGTATTGTATAAAAGTTCCTTAAATAAGAAATTTTGAATATAAAAATTAAATTATTTCTATGAATCGTAATTGAAAATTATTTTATACCAATGATGTATGAAAATAAATTTC
>CAKNXH010036868.1:0-10344 GCA_932178445.1 Andricus quercusramuli | reverse complement strand
TTGCGGTACTTAGTAGGCTGATGCCTCTGTAATTACTGCAGTTGCTTTTATCTCCCTTTCTTTTATATATTGGTACAATAATCGCCCTTCTCCAATCGTCTGGGACTTCTCCTGTCTCGAAACATAAATTTATTAATTCGCACAACCTGTGAGGTATGTACTCGCCACTGTATTTAAGCATTTCAGCGCTAATATTGTCTATACCCGCAGCCTTACCGTTTTTTAAGTTCTTAATTATATCTCTGACCTCAGTGACACAGACTTTTTCAATTGGATTTTCTAGTGCATTATGTTCTATATCGCAGTTTTGTTGCCCTATATCTTCACCTCCTAGTAGTTCTTTAAAAGAGTCTTTTAAAGCGTCTACTATCCCGTCTATATCATATAGCATTTCGCCTTTACTGTTTCTCATGCTAGCAAACTCTGTACTTTTACTTTCCTTCAACTGTTTATATAATAGTTTCATAATTCCTTCAAAGCAGTTTTTTATTTTGTTCTCTTCTCCTGTTCTGATTTTCTCTTTACTTTCTTTGACTAGTCGTTTAACTTTCCTATTTTTGTGTCTGTAATCATTTTTAAGTCTAGTTCTCTCCTCATCGCTAAGACCTGTCATGTTCAGCGTTTTATTGTGCGCTTCTTTCTTTTCTTTTTGGGCTGCCGCAATTTCATCGTTCCACCACGCATCGCCAGCCTTTCTTCCTACCACCGCCGTACCACATAATTCGGTCGTAGTTTTGACAATGATATCCCGTAACAAAGTCCACGCGCCCTCTATATCTTTATTGCTTATAAGCGCTTCCCACGTTGCCCTATCTATGCTTTCAGTTAACCTCCTTTTAAACTCTGTTTGCACTTCTTGTCTCTGTAAATTTTCAATTTTTATTCGTGTTTGTTTCGTTTTCTTTGTTTTCTTTTTTCTCCATCCCCGCCCTAAGTTTATTTTGCAGACTAAAAGGTAGTGATCAGAATTGCATTCGGAACCCCTCATGACTCTTGTATCTTTGACTAGTTCTCTTAATCTTTCATCCGCAATAACAAAGTCAATTATGCTGTGGCTATTTCCTTTGCGCCAGGTGTACATGTGGATCATTTTATGTCTAAACCAAGTATTTGTAATAAATAGGCCCTTTTCTAAGCATAAGCTAACTAGCTTTTCCCCGTTATAATTTTTTCTTGTTGGATCTCCAAAATTACCTAGCACCCTTTCTGTATCTGTATCTTGACGTTGGACACCGACCCATCCGTTCATATCTCCTAGCAGAATTATTCTTTCACCTTGATCGCAAATACTTATTGTATCATTTAGACATTTAGAGTGTCCCAGAAGCCCGTGCGGAAATTGAAATCCGGGCATTACCTGGTCCTGAAACGGTTGCCGTATTATATTTAAGGTCCGGATAAGTAAATCCTATCAGGCCCTTATAGTGTTTCGTAACGCTCGGAATTAAAAGGGCCGTAAGTGGCAACCTTATAAGGTCCATGTCAGGCAGCCTTTTTTGCGCCTTTAAAATAATTAAGGTCCTTTGCAGGGCCGTGATTATTTCGTATCGAATCCCTTACTTATTAATTTTCTAAATGAGAATGAAATTAATATAAAAATATGTGCGATGAATTAAAAAAGTAATATTTGATTAAAATACATATTATTACGTACAATAATATATGTATATAAAAATCATATTTAAAACTGCCATTGTTCATAAATATTATTCATAAATAATATTAATTAATAATTCTGTCCAGTACTTCAAAATTTTCCGTACCAGAACAGTGCGCGTACGGGTACGGGAAAAATTAAATGTCCGAGATATCCACATTAGGGATATCTCCAGAGGTCAGCTCGACCGTAGTGCAATAAGAGGATCGCTCTACAGGAACCGTCTTGCAGCAATGATGTCAAGTAAGTATGCTTTTTGACGCCTCGACTGCTGTCTTAAACACTCGACGCGTCGTTTCGACTGTGAGAGAGGAAAATCGTTGCGCGCCCTGGCGCACCACAGACGAACTATTGCCCGAGGCGGCAAGATTCAAATCTTGAAATTTTTAATCAAATCTTTTATCCACGATATCAGAATTTTATTAATTATTATTTATAGTGATTAATAATGCGATTAAATTGCAATATTATTATTTCAAGCATTTTACGTAGCTAAGCACCGTAGATTATTATTTAATTATTGTAAAAAAATCTAATATACTAGATAAAAAAAATTCTATATGAATTAATGAACTTCCTCTTTTTTTTACGAAAGCGACTATTAATCATTATCATTATTATGAAAAGTTTGAATAAACTGCGTTAGTTAATAAAAAGGGCCATCTATCCGGACCTTATTCGGACCTGATCAGGGCCGTAAATACGGCCTTTTATCAGATCGCCTTAATAAAAATAAGGGCAGCCTATCCGGGCCTTATTTGAACCTGATCAGGGCCGTTTTATACATTTTTAAATCAGGTAACCTTATCAGGGCCTGGTACGAGCCTTTTTTTAAATAAGGCTAAAAAAGGCATTTTCCACACGGGAGGCGTCCTTAACTTCCCTCGAATCGCTATCAACTGGTGCGTAGCACGCTACGATAAATAATCTTCTGATTCCTACCTTCATTCTAGCCCATAGCAATCTGGGTGATACAAAATTATGCCCTATGAGATGATGACTTGCTTTTTCATTCATAATTAGACCGACCCCTTGACTACGATGCGAATCGCTATCTACTCCTGACCATATTTCACAACCGCCTTTCAACACCCCATTTTCTATGTTTCTAAATTCGCAACCCTTTTTCTTTGTCTCAGGTACACAAAGAATATCTAGTTTCCTTACGTGCATAGTTTCTCGTAGTTCTCTTATCTTAAGATCATTCACTCCTCTAGCATTTCAAACACCCAGTCTCCATTCATCGCCCGAAACACGACCTTCACGTTTACCGTGTGCATGCCTTTGGTCAGTCCGAGTTTCAGTCCATTCCGAGGCTACTTTATTGTTTGTATTATTCATGTTTAGATTGTACTCCCAACTATCACCTGTATGCGCGAGATTTGTTTTGCGAGTCGAAATCGTGTCCGAATTAAGCAGTGGTTTGTCATATGGTGGAGTCAAGCTGTAGCTTTGATAACATTAAGAACTTGAACCCAATAAGAAAATATAACTATATTTTTTAATAAAAGTTCATTTCTTATTGAAAATTTTCCATATTTTTGATTCGGAATTCATCTCGTTTGATTAAAAATACTATTATTTGGTTAAAAATTTAATTATTTTGTTGGCAATGCATCTATATTGTTAAAAAGTCACCTTTTTTATCAATAATTTCACTACTTTGTTGAAAATTCATTTTTCAGTTGAAGGTTTATCTCTTTGGTTGATGAAAATTCGTTTCATGTTTGGTTGAAAATGAAGTTTTAAACTGACAGTTAAACTATTCAATTTCTGGTTGAAAACTCATCGTTTCCAGTTAAAAATTCCACTATTTGGTTATAAATTAAATTTTAAGTTGAAAATTAATTTTTTTTTTAATTCATCTTTATTGGTAGAAATCTCATTTTCTTGGTTGAAAATTTATCCTTTTTGATTAAAAGTGCAATCGTTTAGTTGGAATAACAGCTTTTACATGCTTCTTGAAGAGTTTATCTTTTTTGGTAGGAAAGTTCATTATTTGACTCAAACTTAGACTAGTTTGTAAAAAAAATAATTTTTCCATTCAGGAATCATAATTATATATTAAAAATTCAACTATTTGTTTTTAACTCAACTTTTATATTTAAAATTCAACTTTATGTAGGAAATGTACCTTTTTGCATTGAAAATTAAATGAATTATTGGAAAATTTAACTATTTGGTTGAGAATAAAATTTTGCGGTTGGAACATCATATTTTTAGATTGAAAATTCATGCAATTTGTAGATCTGTCTGCTTGGCTTGAAAAATGATTCATTTTATTGAAAATTCATGTATTTTGTTCAGAATACGTCTTTTTGGTAGAAAAATAATATTCTTGGTCGCAAATTCATATTTTTTCTTGAAAATTTAACATCCTAATTGGAAATTCATTTCTTGTTAATTTTTTTATCTCAAAATTGAACTATTCCATGCTTGGTTAATACTTGATTCTATATGTTGGATAAGTTGGAAAATCGTATTTCTTGATAGAACATTAATCTTTTTGGTAGAAAATTCAACAGTTTTGTTGAAAATTTGTTTTTCTTTGTACAAAGTTATTTTTTTATTAGAGTTTCCATCTAAAAATGTAACTATTTTTTAGTTCAAGCTTTATCCCGCATATGGTACAAGTTAAAAATTCAACTATTTGGTAGAAAATTCATGTATTCTTGAATTCAACATTTTGGTTGAAAATTCATATGTTTTGTTAAAAGGTCATCTTTTTGGGTGGAAAATTATCATTTTTTTTTTTAAAGTTAAACTTTTTGGTTGAGAATTCATCTATCGTGTTCAAAATTCATTTTTCTTGATGGTAAATGATCATTTTTGTTCAAAATTCATCCTTTCCGTTTGAAGTGTCCACTGTTTTCTGTAGCATTCGAATTTTTAGCTCGAAAACTTTACTTTTTTGTTGAAAATTCATCTTTCATGGTAGAGAAGTCATCTTTTTCGGTTGAAAATTAATTTTTCTTGGTTGAAAAGTGACTTTTTTGTTAAAAATTCAACTGTCTTCGGCCAAATTCGTCTTTTTGGCTTGAAATTTTTACTGTTTGGATGAATTTTTAACTATTTTTCCGAAAACTCATCTCTTTTACCGAAAAGTTGATTTATTTGGTTGTTAATGTTAACATCTTGTGCTGAAAAGGAACACAAAATAAGAAATTGATCGGAAGGAATCCAAGTACGGTTTCAAATCATTATAATAAAGCTTTTTTGTATAGAACAAATTTTCTATCTTGACTCACTTCAACCATTTTACAAGTTAGTGTGCACATTTTACTTTATAATACGGATTAAATAATACTTCATTGCGGAAAATGTAACAATTTAACTGAAATTATAGAGATTAGACATTCTTGTAATATGCAGTATTACAATATTATAAATTTTTAAACAGAAGTTAGGTATTTCTATCATTTGAATTTTTTTTTTTTTTTTGAGAAACATTGGTTGATATTTATTTATATGATTATTTATAGTATTTGCTGATGTAAAATAGGTCCGTGCTTTTCGGTACATGCACAGTTGAAAACGACGCAAGCCGTCACTGGCCTTCTACCGGAAATCAACAAATTAAAAAGGAACCCTCAAGAAGAGTTCCACTGAATAAAAGAAGAGTTCTGAAAAATGTCAACTTTTACTTGAACCGCAACTGATGAGAAGTAACTATAATAGTTAAAAAAAAACTAGTTACTTTCCATCACTGGTAGAAATGTCCAAATAAGTCAAATCTAGATTTATTATCGGTTTTGGGTATGACGGTGACCATAAATCGAGAGTCTCGGAACAATTTGGCCTCTTTCCTGTTTCTCTCTCTGGATTGTCACGCCTGAGTGAACACCGCACATCCACCACAGCGCCTCTCACCAATCCCCGCGGCGCGGCGTCTATTCTCGGAAGCACTAAATCCAGAATCACTAAATCGAGATTCGACTGTATATTTAGGAAGCATTATAGAAAATGCGCGCAGATGATTTTGAATGTTGTTGAAATTCCTGGTAGGAAGTGGATGGTAGTAGTAGTAAAAAGTAGTGGAGGATGGTATATGTTGGGCTAAGTACATACCAGGACGATAGTTTATCTACGAACAAACTGAGTTGAGCAAGTACGGTGTGTTCGGTCCATACAATATTACAATGTTATTAATCACTGTGCTGGCTTGCTCGGGTCTTGCGAACTTAATTAATTAAATAGTATAATGGCCAGGGAAATCGGAGTAGGGAGGTTATCGGAAGCGTCCATCAACGGCAGCCACCCCCTAAGGCATTGTTTCCCTTCAACGTCCAGACCTCCTGGTGAAGGCGCAAGATATCGTTAACGACGCGATGTGATGCGATGTAACAACGTAACGCGCACTTCTCAATGTTGCCAGCTGCAGAAAGTTCACCTTCCCGATTAAACAGCTTTCAAACTGTATAGAGAATTCAGCTGAACAGGGTCATTGAACCTTGAATTATTCGCTTGAACTTTGCAGACTTTTTATTTATTCAAATACCTCTCCTTCACTGAGAAGAAAAAAATAGCTTGGACAACTGCTACTTAGTTGTATGTATGTATGTTTATTGCCTTAAAAAATACAAGATTCTGTGGCAAGGGAAGGCCACTATTACAAAAATCGATGTTTTAAACCTGTACTTATAAAGTTGTACATCGAGCGAAGCATTCCAGGGTTTATATTTGACAACAATAAGTAAAGATTGTTTACGTTTATCGTACCAATGTTGCACAAGTAATGATTTCTGACGGGCGAGTAGATTGAACATTTGGCGACGATGTGTGGAAGATTTTCATTTTTTCTTTGATTACATAACTGGCAATTCTGATGTGGATCGAATACAGTTGTTTCAGCTTTAGAGGTCAACTTAATGATGAACCTGGAGGAAGTTCTTATTTGTGCGAAAATGCGCTTAAAAAGGAAAGGAGCTTTGAATAGCAGATATTGCTGGGGTAGCGCATCATTGTGTATAATTTTATTGTGTATATAACTAAAGTTGCTCTTTTCCAATCTTAACAGATCCCGCGAATGGAAAAAATCACGGTATCCATCAGCTATAGCTATAGCTTCCTCCAAACATTTAATAAGTTGACCTAGCCAGTTATATTCAACATTTTTGCTATTTGCAGTTCCGGCTAGTTTTAGCATACAAAAGTTTAGGATAGCGTGAGTCTTCCAAAAAGAAAATCTTTGCCGCCCAATTCAGCGCCATTTTCAATATTTGGTATGCGAAGTCAGGCGTATTTCTGGGTAGGCGCAGAAGATTTTCGAAAAATTGACTTGTGCTTTTTCGAAGACACCTAGATAATTCAATCCGATAATGTTAGCCGCATACAATAAGGAACTCTTTATAATAGAGACATGAATTTTGATGATGGAAGACCATGACGAGCACTTAGTTCTAGTTACAGAATATTGAACGCCGAGACTGAGGCTGAGTTGGCTCTGCTAACTGCTGCATGTGCAGCTAAGTTGAAAGCACCTGTTCTAGAAAAAATCATATTTAAGTATTCAAAACAAGAAACAAACTCCAAAGAGATACCATCGTATTTTAGACCTAGGAGTTTTGCGCTGATCCGATCTTTCTTGAATATAGTATATTTAGTTTTGTTGTTATTAACCGTAAGTTTGTTTATATTACAATACTCCTGGAGAGCGTTGAGTTTTCTTGTTGCTTCTATTTTAGATTCTGCAAAAATAATTAAATCATCCGCGTAAATCAGCACAATAATGTCCGTGTCGCCCATGATCGCCCATGATTCCTCTGAGAATTCGTTTCCCACTTTAATGCAAGTTGACGCCCTCTCATACAGACTTTTTAGAATTCTAATTATTTTTGAGCTGATCTCAATATCAAAAAGTTTTGACCAGATATTTGTGTGAAAATGTTAGGAAACGAGTTTAGAAGGGCAATAGGTATGTAATTATTAAGATTGGCTGGGTCTTGTTTTTTATGTATCATATGCGTTAAAGATTTTGTCAAATCGAGCGGTATATATTCATTCTCAAGTATTTTATTAAAAAAAGTTTCGAAATAAAGAAGCCAATCGGGCGGCAAGTTTTCGTACAAATTATTTGATATTTGATCCGGCCCCGGAGCCTTATTTAGTTTACTTTTGTTAATTGATAAAAAGATTTCGTTAGCTATGACTTTGCTATCCAATAATGGATTTCGCACATCTGTCAGCACTGACGACGACAGACGTCTGAGAGGAAGTGTCAGGCGGAAGAAGTTTTCCCAAGCTTTTTTAGAAAGGATTGTTGATTTTATCTTTAAACCTCTAAATCTATTAACAGTATCCCAGAATATTTTGCTATCGTTGATACTATGAAGGCTTGTCAGAATATTGGATTCAAAGCTTGCTTTTTTATGAGCTATCAGTGCTTGGTACGATTTTTTAGCTTTGGCATAAACCAACTTAGCCTCATCCGCGAAATTTGCCCTGCTGGCTTCTTTCATCGCATTAGAAAGATACACTGAGAGAACGCATTTAGTAATACGTACTATATCCGTTTAGTAGACGATTGTTTCGTATATTATACTATGCATTTAGTGTCAAATACTAAACGCCGTTTGGTTCCGTTTAGTAAATGTCACTAAATAGAATGGTACATCAACTGACTATCTGGTTAGTCATAGCTACTACACTGAGAGAACACATTTAGTAATACGTACTACATCCGTTTAGTAGACGATTGTTTCGTATATTATACTATCCATTTAGTGTCAAATACTAAACGGCGTTTGGTTCCGTTTAGTAAATGCCACTACATAGAATGGCACAACATCTGACTATCTGGTTAGTCATAGCTACTAAACACTAAACGAAATAATCATTTAGTCATTTAGTACCTTCTACAACCGCTTGGTGTCGATTACTTGTCGACTCCATTTTGTTCTCGATCTTCATTGATCTTTGCATCACGAAGACGCCACAATCAAGTTACAGTGAGTTTAGTGATTTTTTCGAAAAAAAAACTGCAAGTTGGAATGTCCATCATATATACAACCATGGAGGATGTTTTGAAGAGTTTGAATTTCGAGGAGTACATCGAGAATTTCAAAAGTAAGTACACTTAATCAATCACCTCATTGCTCATATTCTGGGACTAATTTTCTTACGCTAAGACATGCTGTGTAGTAGATTATAGATAATAAATATTCACTATTGTAAATTATTGTAAATAAATATTATAAATGTGTTGCAATAAAATAATTTCATAAACTTCTATCATGTTTTATAACTGAATAAGAACCTTGCGCTTAGTTAATTTTTGATGTTAGTTTTCTTGACCAGGGTAATACGTAATAATTATGAATTATGACTATTAATTAATTATGATGTTAAAGTTTTTTGTTTACTGGTCGTTTCACTGGAGCTAGAGAGAATTTTTTTCACAATCAAAGTATCAATATTTTCATGAAAATATTGAAACGACCAGTAGACAACAAACTTTAACACCTTGCGCTTAGTATTCACCACTTTTATACCATAGTAGAACGGACAAATCGTGTAGTAGAACCTACTTAACTGGAAGCTGTTTAGTAAGACTTACTAAACAGGAATAGTATTTAGAACGAAAAGTTCAATAGAAGCTACTAAAACGGACAGCGTTTAATGAAATATACTAAACATATTTAGTTTGTAGAATCAATCACATAGCCATATCTACTGAACAGGACGCTGTTCAGTACGGCCTACTAGACAGAATTAGTGAGAGCTACTAAACAACAAGTTAAGGCTAGTGCTTTCTACGAATCGTTTAGTCGAGGCTACTAAACAGACCGCCGTTTAGTGCGACCTACTACATAGAATTAGTGGGAGCTACGAAGCGTACAGTAGGCGCTACTAAACAGGACGTCAGGGGTAGTGGGGGTCACTGAACGCCGGTTAGTAGGACCGACTAAACGACCGCTTCGTCGATTTCACTGAATATTTGGTCCGTCCATATATTACTAAATGGCGTAGTAGCTATGACTAATGATTTGGTAGTATTCACTAAACCCTTCTCTCAGTGTATGATTTGCTTTGGCGACAGTCAGAATCAAACCAAGGATTGTCACGGTACAATGTTTCAGTAACATTTTTTTTAACTGACCACATATCTGCTTTTTTGGCGCTGTCTATAATAGCATTGGTACTAGTTGCGAGAACAGTTTTTGAGTACTTAGTTGTCGTTCCTATCTAAGTAGGTAGACTAACGGTAGTTGAACTTACTAATACAGGTAGTCATTTATACTGACACCTTCGTGAGTACGATTATTATATTTTTGTCACAGGGTCTAATTAAAATAGTTTTCACTATAATATCAAAATATTAAGTAGAAAAATCCCAATAGGAACATGGCCATCTTCTGTTGGGATCTCGCTTTTTGGGACGTTGATGTCAGTTCAGCCCACTGGGGTCTTTCTAATTCAGATTTCGATATATAAAGAAAAAACTTGTAAATAATTCTTTCGATGCATTTTGTAAGCTAGGATTTGCAGTAATGCTTAAAACTCGTTCGATTTCACAATTTCTTATACATATACAAAAAAATAATCAGCTGTGATCCAACCAGACCGAATGTCAATGAACAGCGAGTTATGACAGCAATATCTAAATGTTGGTACCTTTATCGTATTTTCAGGGGTACCAACCGCGATAGCAAATAAAAAGGTTACACCTCCTACTGTAATTTGTTAAA
>CAKNXH010036854.1:0-13932 GCA_932178445.1 Andricus quercusramuli | reverse complement strand
AAGATCGTGAACGATTTTGAAGAAAAAATGTTCAACTAGCAAGATTACAAAGTTTCATAAACAATTTGAAACAAAAAATTTTGAAAGGTTTCACGATAATAAAAAATATTTCTCAAAATTCATGGGCTAATTCTAACTGATTTTTCATTTTGGAAAATTAATTTTTTGAGAGTATTTAGGAAAAATTTTAAACATTTCAAAAGACTTCCAATATTTATTGTCAAAACAGAAACTGGAAGATTTCAAAGCAAGTTTCTTCATTTTTCAGAATTTCAATAAAAATTTTGGAAAAATTCTAAGGATTTTTAGAGATTTTTCGAAGGTTTGAAAATGGTTAAGAAATGATTCTAAGTTTGAAAAGTTTTCCCAACATTTCAAATAAAATTTAATTTTGGAAGATTTAGGAAAAAAATTGATATTATTTTAAGAAATTTGAAAGGCTTCTAGAGAATAAAAAAACTTTCTTGAGATTTCTGAGAAAATTTGTAATGAATTTTTATTTTGAAAAATTAATATTTAAAGAAAACTTGGCAAAGTATCAAAACTTTCTAAAATATTTCTACAAATTTCGAAAATATTGGGAATATTTAATTGTGAAAGATTTTTCTAGCAACATTTCAAGTCAGTTTAATAGATCTTCCAAACTTCTGTATCTTTTAAACTTACTGAAATGTTTCCTAAAAGCTGGTAAAAATAATTTTTTTTTGTTGGGATTCAGCTATTTTATTAAAAATTTGTCTTTTTTAGCATGAATTCAACTATTTTTAATATAAAATTAAAATCTTTTTTGGTTAAAATATAATTTATGTTATCTAAATTATATATTCAATAATTTAATAACATTAATAATATTAATAAATGAAACCAAGGTATTCAATAATTTAAAATAATGTTTTCCGTTCAAGAAATTTAAGGTGGAAAAGTATCCATTAATTGCTCAAGTTTTCCTAATTTATTAGTTACAAATATTTTAAACACATTACAATTTCCAAGAGTTCAGAAAAATGTGTTGAATTTATTAAAAATTTTCATTGAAGTTCTGTATCTCAAAAATTTTTTATTGTTGATCCACAAAATTGAACAACTCTTTCAAAAATCCTAAAAACAGACATGCGCGCGCGTAGCGCGCTTTTGCTACTTGTCCTTTTATTAAAAAGCGCATGGCGTCATTTTCGATTATTTCTCGAACCATCTCGAAATTACTCGAAACGATTTGAAACTATTGTCAGTTTTAAAATGTTTTAAGAGAATGAAAAAAAATCAAAATTCCTGGGAAAATTCAAACTAAAACTTCATTTCCAAAAATAAATTCTGAAAGAAAATTGACAAAGATTTCCGAACATTTTTAATTATTTCTAAAAAGTTCGAAAAAGAATATGGACGATTTTGAAGCCAAATTTCTCTATTAGCAAGATCACAAAGTTTTATCAAAACTTCTATCAAATTCAAAAGGCATTTATAAGTTTCAAAAAGATTCAAAATTAATTTAATCTTGAAAACTTTTCAAAGAAGTCTAAAAAAATTGCACATTTTTGAACATTTGTAAATAAAAATTTTGAACCTCCTTAAAGATTTTAAAAGGTTTCACGATATTTAAAAACTTTCTTAAAATTCCTGGGAAAATTTGAACTGATTCTTTATTTTGAAAAATTAATTTTAAGAGAAAATTGACAAAGATTTCAAAGCGTTTTAAATTATATCCTAAAATTTCGAAAAAGAATGTGGATGATATTAAAGGAATATTTGTTATTTTGTAAGATTACAAAGTTTCATAAAAATATTCGAGTAAGTTTAAGAGATATCTAGAAATTTTAAGAAGATTCAAAGTTAATTAAAAAATTTTACACATTTCAAAAAAGTTCTAAGAAATTTGAACTTTTTTTTTAATTTTTAAAAATTCGACTAATTTTAAAAGATATTCAGAAGGTTTCAAGATGTTGATACTTTTTTAACATATCTGAAACCTTTAAAAATTGTTTAATTATATATTCATATAACCTTGAAAAAAATTTTAATTTAGAAAAGAAAGAATGATTTTTTAATTAATTATTATCAATGTGAGAAAGGTGTACAGCAATTTGATATACAAGATGTCATTTGTAGATTTTTGAAGATTTCAAAAATGAAGAAGATTTTCAAGATTTTTTAAAGGTTTTAAGATAATGAAAAAATCTCTTAAAATTCATGGGGAAATATAAACTCATTTTTTAATTTGGAAATAAATTGATCAGGGACAATTGACAGAGATTTGAAAAGATTAAAAAATTTTTTTTCTAAAGTTTCAAAAAAGAATATGAAAGATTTTGAACCAAAATCTTTCAATTAGCAAGATTACAAAGATTTATAAAAGATGCGAGTAAGTTTAAGACATTTCGAAATTTTAAAGAGATTCAAAATTGATTCAAAAGTTGAAAATATTTCAAAAGTTTAAAAAAATGTACATTTTTAAATATTTGGAAACAATTTTTTGAAGATATTTAAAGATTTTGAAAAGGTTCACGATAATGAAAAAATGTTCTTAGAATTCATGGGAAAATTTGAACTGATTTTTCATTTTGAAAAATTAATTTTAAGAGAATATTTTGAAATAATTTAAAAGCTGACATAAGATTTTCAAAGATTACAAACGATTTCTAAAATCGTCATAACAGATTATGGAAGATTTTAAGGAAAAATTTACAAATCTTGCTAGAGATTTTAAATTATACTTTTTTTATTTTTATATTTTTGTTAGCAAGATTGCCAAATTTTATACGAAATTTGAAAAAAAATGTTAAAGGTTTCACGATATGAAATTTTTTTTTCATAATTCATGAGATGATTTAAACTGATTTTTTATTTCTAAAAATTGATCTAAAGATAATATTTAAAAAAAAATTTTAATTTCAAAAGATTTCCAAAATTATCGAAACAGAATCTGGAAGATTTGAAGGCAAGTTTTTTAATTTTTCAGAATTTCAATTAAAATTTTGGAAGAATTCAATTAGGAATTTCAAAAGATATTTAGAAGCTTTAAAAGTTCTGGAAATGGTTAAAAAATTATGTTAAGTTCGAAAAGATTTCTAAAAATTTTAGACAATATGTGAATTTAAAAATTTCGAAAAAAATTGCAAAGCTTTTGAAGAAGTTTGAGAGATTTCAAGTATTTAAAGAATGTCTTGAGATTACAAAATATTTCTAAAATCTTCATGGAACATTCTGGAAAATTTTTAAACAATTTTTGTAAATTTTTAGAATATCCAGAAAATTTTTGAAAAAATTCGAATAATTTTAAAAGATATTTAGAAGGTTTAAAAGTTTTGCAAATAGTTGGTAAAGTAATTTGGAATTTTTAAAATTTCAAACATTTAAAACAAAATGTAAATTTTTGAAGATTACGAATAAAAAAATTCGAAGCTTTTTAAGAAGTTTAAAAGGCTTCAAGAAAATGAAAAAACTTCCTTACAAATCCTGGGAATATTTAAACTGAATTTTTATTTTGAAAATAAATTTGAAGAGAAAATTGACTAAGATTTTAAATTATTTTCTAAAATTTCGAAAAAGAATGGCAAAGATTTTTAAGCAAAATCTTTCGATTAGTAAAATTTAAAAAAATTTCAGAAAAAATTTGAAAAAAAATCAAAAGTTTTCACAATAACAAATATTTCTCATAATTCACGGGATAATTTGACCTGATTTTCTATTTAAAATAATCAATTTCAAGGTAAAAATTTTAAAAATTTTTACATTTCAAAAGATGTATAAAATTTTCAAAATAGGATCCGGAAGATTTGTAGGCAAGTTTTTTAATTTTTCAGAATTTCAAAAAAAATTTTGGAAGAATTCGAAGAAATTTAAAAGATATTTAGAAGGTTTAAAAGTTTTGAAAGTGGTGAAAAAAAAAATTTAAGTGGGAAAAGATTTCCAAACATTTTAAACTTAATGTAAATTTTTGAAGATTAAAAGAAAATTTGTAGCTTCAAGAAAGTAAAAAAACTTTATTAAAATTCCTGAGAACATTTAAACTGAATTTTTATTTCGAAAATAAATTTTAAGAGAAAATTGACAAAGATTTCACAAAATTTAAATTATTTTCGAAAATTTCGAAAAATCATTCTATTAGCAAGATTAGAAAATTAAAAAAAATTCATGGGATAATTTAAACTCATTTTTTATTTGAAAAAAATTCATTTTAAGATAATATTCAAACAAAATTTAAACATTTAAAAAAATCTCCAAAATTGTCAAAACAGAATCTGGAAGATTTGAAGGCAAGTTTTTTAATTGTTCAGAATTTCAAGAAAAATTTTAGAAGAACTCGAAGAATTTTAAAAAAATATTTAGAAGGCTTGAAATTTTTGAAAATGGTTGAAAAATGATTGTAAGTTTGGAAAGATTTCTAAACATTTTTAAACAAAATGTGAATTGAAGATTTAAAAAAAAATCGAAATTTGAGAGGTTTCAAGGAAATTTAAAAAATTTCTTGAGATTCACGGGAAAATTTGTAATTACTTTTTATTTTGAAAAATTAATTTTAAAAGATAATTTTGAAAAAGTTTCAAAATATTTCAAAATATTATTATAATTTAAACTATAAATTATACTCGAATATTTCAAGTCAGTTTAAAAGGTTTTTAATTTTTTTTTTTAAACTTCCAAACTTCTAAATGTCCTAAATATCTTTCAAACTGACTTAAATGTTTCCTTACATTTTTCAAAATCCTGGGAAATAAAAAAAATACTTTTTCGAAATATCTGGAAGCTTCAACATTTTTTTGAATTTTCTCGAGAATCTTAGGAAAATGGCATATTTATTTAACTTTAAAGACAAATGATGAAATAAACTTGAAAAATAAATGTTTGGTAGAGATTTTTATTTTGTATTTTAAATTGTATATTAAAATTTCAAAAGATTTTCAAAAGATTTCCAAATTATTGTCAAAAAAGAAGCTGAAAGATTGGAAGGGAAGTTTTTTAATTTTTCAGAATTTCAAGCCAAATATTGAAAGAATTCGAACAATTTAGAAAGATATTTAGAAGGTTTAAATGCTTTCAAAATTGTTAAGGAATTATTTTAAGTTTGAAAAGATTTACAAAAATCTGGAACAAAATGTAAATATTTGCAGATTTCAGGAATGTAAAAAAAATGTCTCAATATTCCTGGGAAAATTTTCCGTTACATTTTATTTTGAGAATTTAATTTTCAAAGAAAATTTGAATGGTTTCAGAGTATTTCAAAATATTATTATAATTTCAAAATATTTTTACAAATGTCGGAAATATCTGGAAAATTAAGGCAATTCTTTTCAATTTAAAGATTTTAAAGGGTTTCACGATATTAAAAAACTTTCTTAAAATTCCTGGGAAAATTAAAACTGATTCTTTATATTGAAAAATGAATTTTAAGTGAAAATTGACAAAGATTTCGAAGCTTTTTAAATTATATCCTAAAATTTCGAAAAAGAATGTGGACGATATTACAGGAAAATTTGTTATTTAGCAAGATTAAAAAGTTTTATAAAAATATTCGAGTAAGTTTAAGAGACATTTAGAAGTCTTAAGAAGATTCAAAGTTAATTTAAAAATCGAAAACATTTCAAAAAAGTTTAAAAAAATGTAAAAATATAAGAGCAAAAAATTCATGGAAAAATTTACACTGATTTTTTTTCAAATTAATTTTAAGAGAATATGGAAGATTTGAAGCCAATTTTTTTAATTTTTCAGAATTTTAAGAAAAAATGTGAAGAAATTACTAGTTTCAGAAGATATTTATAAGGATAATATTTTTAAGCAAAAACTTTTTTTTAGCAAGATTGCAAAATTTTATACGAAATTAAAAAAAAATTGAAAGTTTCACGATAATAAAAAATATTTTTAATGTATTTTGAAAATGGTTAAAAGATGATTTTAAGTTTGGAAACATTTTCAAAAATTTTAAACAAAATGTAATTCTTTGAAAATTTCGAAGCTTTTTAAGAAATTTAAGAGGTTTGAAGAAAATAAAAAAATTTCTTGGGATTCCTGGTAAAATTTTTAATTACTTTTTTTTTGAAAAATTAATTTTTAAAGAAAATTTGGAAAAGTTTCAAAATATCTCAAATATATATCTAGAAGATTTGAAGCAATTTTTTCAATTTTGGAAGATTTTTCAAAATTTTAGGAATATTTCGAGTCAGTTTAAGAAATATTCATCTTTCAAACTTCTTAATGTCTTAATTATCTTTCAAACTTACTCGAACTATACCTAAAAATTTTCAAAATTCTGATAAATAAAAAATTATACTTTTTCAATATATCTGGAAGCTTTGAAATTTTTTTTTGAATTTTCTCAAGAAATCTTAGGAAAATTATATATTTATTTAACTTTAAAAAAAGTAAATTTAAAAAAGCAATGTTTGGTAGAGATTTTTAGTTTGTATTTTGAATTATTCATTCCCCAAAAATAATAAAATGTTTACTGATTTTTTATTTTGAAAATAAATTCCAAGATAAAATTGACCAAGATTTCAAAAGATTATTTTTTACTCTAAAATTTCGAAAAAGAATGAGAAATGTTTTAAAGCAAAATCTTTCAATTAGCAAGATTACATTGGTTTATAAAAAATTTCATCAAGTTTAGGAGACATTTAGAAGTTTTTAAAATATTAAAAATTAATTCAAAACTTGAGAACATTTCAAAAAAGTTTTCAAAAAACTTACATTTTTAAATATTCGTAAATAAAATTTTACAACAAATTTTAAACAACACATTTTGAAAGGTTTCACGATAATAACAAATATTTCTCAAAATTCCTGGCATAATTGAAACTGATTTTTTATTTGAAAATATTAATTTTGAGATAATATTTGGAAAGAATTTTAAACATTCCAAAAGATTTCTAATATTTATTGTCAAAACAGAATCTGGAAGATTTGAAGGCACGTTTTTTAATTTTTCAGAATTTCAGGAAAAATGTTGGATAAATTCGAAGAATTTTCAGATATTTTCGAAGTTTTGAAAGTTTCGAAAATAGTTGAAAAATGATTTTAAGTTTGAGAAGGTTTCCCAAAATTTCAAACAAAATTTAAATTTCGGAAGATTTCGAAAACAATTCCAGATTATTTAAGAAGTTTCAAAGGCTTCTAGAAAATAAAAAACTTTCTGGAGATTCCTGGGACTTTATTTTGAAAAATCAATTTTCAAAGAAAATTTTAAGATTTTTTAAAACATTCCGAAATATAGCTACAAATTTTGAAAAAAAATTGGAAGATTTAAGGGCAATTTCTTTATTTTCAAAGATTTTTCAAAATTTTAGGTATAATTCAAAAAATAACATTAAAAATAAATGAATAAATAAACCTGAAAAAGAAATATTTATTAAGAATTTTCATAATGTATTCAAAATCATTGAATCTTTTTTGGTTGATAATTCCACTATTTGGTTGAAAATTCACATAATCCTGTCAAAAAAAAAACTGATTGAAAATTAATTTTTTTGTCGAGGATTCAACTACTTTGTTGAAAATTCATTGTTTTTTATTAAAGATTCGTAATTTTAGTAAAAAAATTCATCTTTTGTTTGAAATTCAACTATTCCATATGAAGATTCATAATCTTCATTGAAAATTGATAATTTTCGTTCAAAATAAATTGTCTTCACTGTTTAACTGTTCCATTTTTTGTTGAAAATTGATTTTTATTAGTTCAAAATTCCACTATTTGGTTGAAAATTCACATAATCCTTTTTGAAAAAATTTAACCGTTTTGTAAAAAATAAAAAAATTTAATGTTTTCTGTTTGTTACATTCGCTTTGTTATAAACAATATAATTCTCAAAGACTTGATTAAAATTCAATAATATTTCGAAGCGTGTTTAATTATTTCCTAAAGTTTCTAAAAATAATATGACTGATTTTAAAGCAGAAATGTCCTGTTAGAAGGTTACGAAGTTTTATGATCCGAACTTGACCTTCTTTTTTAATTTTGATCTTTTGATATGACAAATTACAATTTAAAATCGACACTTTGTGCGAAAGTGTTTTAATATCTTGCATAATGTAGATTTAGTTTTTTCTACACTGGCTTCCGTTTTCGGTACCGATCGCGAGAGAACTGTTTTGTGTCAAGTGTTGGTTTTTTTGGCTTTGGTGAAGGGAATCAGCGTGTGTGGAAGGAGAAAGGGCATTGAGTGCGGAGAGCAGGTGAGAAGGAAGAAGGGTGAGTGTAGGCAAGGGTGTAAAGGTTGAAAGTGAGGTGTGAGAAAAGGAAATTGGAGTGTACGAAAGTTTTGAGGTTAGAAGTGAAAAATTGTTTTCGGGCAAGGGGGGTAAGAGGTAGGCAGGTGAAGAGAGGGTAGCGTCGTGGAACAGTGGGTAAGGTTGGATACTGGGATGTCGACGGTAAGAAGTCCGCAAACGGGCGCCAGAGGTCAGGCGGGAGATGAGGCAATTGCTGACGAGGTTGCGAGCTCGGTTAGTGGAGTGAAGGGGGAAGATGACAGTAGCGGTAGCGGTCAAGAGACGTTTAAGACGCCGAATAGGGTGGGGATGGCAGAGAGAAGGGATTCAGGTACGGCCCATAAAGGCGGGAGGCCCTCTAACCTACAACGCCGGAACAAGCTAGGCAGCGCGGGCTCGAATCGAAGTTTAGACGAATGGCGAAAAAAAGGAAACGTGACCAGTAGTGAGGGGGAAGACAAAAGAAAAAGAGAGGAAGGGGACGATGAGTTAGAAACGGATAAGGAAAGCAAGAAAGGCAGGAATAAACTCACTAAACGGAAAACACCAGATAGAGATAGGGGGGACGGAGGGATGTTTGAAAAATTAGAGGCTCTCATAAAAGGGTTTAGAGAGGAAACAAGGAGAAGTTTGGAAGACATGAATAGGCAGGGAAATGCTGTAAGGGGGGAAGTAAGGACAGTAAGAGAAAAGTGGGAGGAGTGGGATAAAATCTGGAAAGAGGAGAAGGATAAGGTATGGCGTAAGCTAGAGAGCATAGAGAATAGACAGAAGGAGGATGACGAAAGGAGAAATATTGAGATAAAACAGCTGGAAGAACGGGTGAACAACTTAGAATTGAGGAATGAGCATATGGGGAAAGAAACAGAGGGTGCGGAAATAGACATAGGGAGTAATAAGAACGTGCAAAATGAGAATGAAAGATTGAAGAAGAGACTGAGTGACATTGAAAGGAGATTGGAAGGGGAAGAAAAGGCAAAGAGAAAAAATAACATAATTATTAAGGGATTGACAATGGAGAGTGAAACAGGGGAGGCGGAAATCATAAAGCTTCTGAGAAATATTGGAGTGCAGGTAAGGGTAGAAGGAGTTAAGAGGATAGGAGGGACGAACGAAGGAAAGGAAGGAATGTTTATAGTAAAAGTAGGGAGTGAGGAGGAGAAAAAGAAAATTATGGAGAACAAAAAATTATTGAAAGGAAGAAGGGAAAGAATTGAAGAGGATCTGACATGGAGGGAGAGGAAAAGGAGATGGCAAATAGACCAGAGGGCATGGATAGAGAGGAAAAAGGGGCACATGGTATGGATAGGGAGAGACAGATTATGGATAAATGGAGAGGAATGGTTCTGGGACGAGGAATCAGAAGAAATAAGGAAGAAGGAAAAAAGAGTTGAGAAAGGTAGAAAAAAGGAAGATACAAAAGATGTTAGCGAGCAAACAGAGGGGTTTCCAAAAAGCAAGGCGGAAGAAAAGTAAGGAGGATAGGAGAGGGAAGGGATGGGAAAAACGTAAAAATAGCTTTCTGGAATGTGTCAGGCTTGAAGAACAAGAATGAAGGATTTTGGCGGGAGTTAGAAAAATGGGATGTGATTATGATGAGTGAAACATGGGCAGATGAGAAGGATTGGAAGGGGATGAAAAGGATGCTACCTGAAGGGTATGTGTGGACAATGCAAGAATCGAGAAAGGAACACGTTAAAGGTAGAGGGATGGGCGGCATGGTCTCGGGGGTGAGAAAAGAACTGGCAGTAAAAGGGAGAACAGAGGAGGATAGAGAGGAAAAGGATGGAACAATGGTAAGAAGGATTGTAATTGGAAAAGTCAAAATAGCGGTGGTTTGTGTATATAGAAGAAGAGGGAAAGAGGAAGGTTGGAGAGAAATAAGGAGGTGGATGGAGGAAAAGAAGGAAGAGTTGGTTTTGATAGGAGGTGACTTGAATGCTTGGACTGGCGAGCAAGGGGGAGGGACTTGGGATGAAGAAGAGGAGGCCTATATAAGGAGCTCCAAACATAGGGAGATAGACAGGGAGGGGAGGAGGTTACTAGAAGTAATAGGAGAAACAGGATGGTTCATATGTAATGGCAATATGAAAGGAGATGAGAAGGGAGAGATCACATTTGTAGGTAAGGGAGAGACGGTTATAGACTACATCCTGGCGGAAGAAAGAATGAGGAATATGATATGCAGTATGAAGGTGGGGAATGAGATAGGGTCCGAGCACTTCCCAGTAATAGCGACACTGAAAGGTGGCGTCCACAAGCGCGGTAGAGGGAGAAAGGAAAGAGGGGGGGAAAGGAATGCGAAAATGGGAGACTGGGGGGTAGATAAATTAAAAGTGTTTGAACAAAAAATGGAAAAGGAGAATGTTAGATATGAGAAGGAGGAGGCAGTAGACGTGTTGATTGAGAGGTTGAAAGGGTCGATTGAGAAGGCAAGGGATGAGATAGGTGCGAAAGAAGGAAGATAAAAGGGAAAGAGAGGCTGGTGGGATGAGGAATGCAGGGAGAGTAAGGAGAGAATGAAAGAGTCTGTAAGAAAATGGAGGAAAGGAGAAATAGAGAAGGCGGAGTACAACAGGAGAAAAAGAGAACATGAGAGGATGCTGGAAGGGAAAAAGCAAAAAGGAAAGGAGAAATACAAGGAAGAAGTAGAAAAAGCAATCAAAGAAGGTAGGGTTTGGGATGTGATAAACAGGGAAAGAGGAGGAAGGAGGGGCGTGAATGAAGAAATAGAAATGGATGAATGGACGGATTATTTTAAGGGTCTGCTAGGGGGAGAACAAAATAGGATCGAAGGGGAAAATAGAAAGACAGTCCAGGGAGAAAGGGAGGAATTGAACGAAATAACAAGAGAAGAAGTGAATGAGGCGATAGATAGACTAAAAAGAAGCAAGGCTACAGGAGAGGATGGTATGGAGAACGAAGCGATAAAGTATGGAGGAGAAGGGACTAGGGAAGGGATGTGGAAGATCTGCAACAAGGTCTGGAAAGGAGAAGGGTGGCCGGAGGAGTGGAGGACAGGGCTGGTGGTACCGCTTGTCAAGAAAGGGGATGGTAAGAAGGTAGAAGAGTACAGAGGGATCACCCTCATGCCAGTGGGTTATAAAATATACGCGGAAATTCTAAGAAAAAGTTTGGAGAGTCAGATAGAAGATAAACAAAGTATCCCACACAATCAGACGGGATTTAGAAAAGGGATGGGAACAATAGATAACATTTACGTACTCAACTACTTGGTTAACAGAAACTTAGGGAGAAAAAAAGGGAAATTAGTAGCCTTGTTCGTAGATTTTAAAGCAGCTTTTGACTCAGTGAATAGAAAAGTTCTATGGCAGGCAATGAAAGAGAAGGGAATAGAGGAAGGGTTAGTGAAGAGGATAAAGGAAATTTTTACTGAAACCAGGATTAGGGTGAAGATAGGGGGGAAAAAGTGGGAGGTTTTCTGGACAGAAAGAGGTCTTAGGCAAGGGTGCCCGTTGAGTCCGCTGCTCTTTAATATGCTGCTGGCAGACTTAGAGGAGAAGCTAAAGGAGAAAGGGAAAGGGGGGACGATTCTGGGTAATAGCAAACTGTACTCTCTAGCATACGCGGACGACGTAGTTCTATTAGCAGACGATGAAAAGGGTATGAACCTAATGATAAAAATTTTCGAAGAATATGTACGAGCAAAAGAACTGACGGTGAACGTAGGGAAGACCAAGGTGATGTGCTTCAGAAAGAGAAAGACCAAAATAGGTTACGGTTGGAAGATGAACGGACAAACAGTGGAAACTGTGGAGGAGTTCTGTTACTTAGGTTTCTGGTTTGAGGCAGGAGGGGGAAACGAGGTGCAGGTGAGGAAGAGAATCGAATGTGCGAGCAAAGTAATGGGCCAAGTATGGGGTATAGGAAAGAGAAGGTTCAAGGACGATTGGAGAATGAGGGTCTGGTTGTTTGATGCGTTGGTATGGGCGGTATTGGGTTATGGAGTAGAAGTCTGGAGATGGAAAGAACATAGGAAAGTGGAAAGTATGCATGAGAGATTTCTGAGATGGGTAATGGGGGTTAGTTGGAGTTGCCCAGGATACATGTTGAGGGAAGAACTAGGAAGGGAGAAAATGGTAACGAGACAAATTAAGAGAGCCTGGAGGTTTGAAGAGAAACTGAAAAGGGGGGAGGGGAGCAGGATAGCACAAGTATGCTTGGACGAAGTTCGGAACAAGGAGACGAGAGGAAATTTGGGAAACTCGAAATGGGAGGAAGAAAGGACAAAAATGAGGAATGTTTGTGATATGCAGGAAGGGGTTCTGGATTGGCAGAACATAGAATTAGAGCTATTAGTAAGACAAGGAGAAGAGAGATGGAGAAAGATTATGGATTCGAAGTACAATAGATGGTATATGATGGTCAAAGGGTTGACGGAACCAGAATATTTGCAAAAGATGAAAAAGGAAGACAAATGGAATAGGGTGGTACGGTTTAGAATGGGGGAAGGAGTGAGATCTTGTAGATATTGGATGGATGAAGAGGATAATTTGTGCAGAGTATGTGGATACGAGGTGGAGTCATGGGCACATGTGTTAGAGAGGTGTACAGGAGAGGAAGATGGACAGTTGAGTGTGGATGAGTGTGTGAGATGGATCTTGGATGGTAATGGACAGGGAGTGATGTGGATGAAAAAGCTGGAAGAAATAAGAGAAAGCAAGGGAACAGGGCAGAGCCAAACGGGTAATCCTCTGTGAAGGAAAGTCACTAGAAAAATGGTAAATTTTAAATCGTTGAAAATGCAATTGATGGTAAGACAAAACGGAAGCCCTGGAAGGTCGCTCATGCTTAGATTTGTAGAAAGTTAAGAATAATAGTATTAATATGACTGTTATCATGTAAGGCGAAGATTTAGAATATAAGCAGCGAATAAGTTAGACTAAGGATGAAATGTAAAGATATGTACAGGGAGCGGAGGCCCTCAAACCCGTAAAAGGGAGAGATTAAATATACAAATATACAAGTTTTTTCTACACTATCTTTATCGTTCAGGTTTTACATCATTTACATAAACTATAGATCGACGGTAAAATGATTGATAGAACTTTTTTGTAATATTTTTTCAACGTTTTATAAACTTAAGATGCACAATCATTTTTGTGAGCAGCTGTGAACAATATGTACGAACAATTTTATTAGTCAAACAATAAATTACTTTTTCTCATGAATAAATATTACGTGTAATTATTTCGGTATCTAATTTTGTACTTTTTTTACACCTATTCTCAAGATAACAATTGACAAACGTTGCAAATTGCTTATTTTGCGTAATGGTTCTTAATAATGGTGTTGATATCAAAGTTATACGGATAATGATAATGTTATATTTAATAACATTAATTATAAAAAAAATCGTTATGAAGTTTATAAATGTATTTCCATTCCTAATTATAATTTTCTGTCAAAGTCTGCTTGAAAGGATTCTCTTTACTAAGCCGCACAAATTTTATGTTTTATTCCTCTGAAAGAGACCAGCATGTAAATTTTGATGTTATAACCTAAAAATATTAAAATTTATTGTTATGAAGTTATTTCCATTCCTAATCATAATTTCCTATTTCAAACACACTTCGAGCAATTCTCTTTATTATAGTGGTCCTAATCACATGGGTTTAACAATAACTCAATAAATAGGATTTCGAATATTATTGATAAATGCCTGTTTTGATTTTTCGCGCCTTTGGTACCTGCCGGTAAACATTTATTTTATAT
>CAKNXH010036853.1:4948-26579 GCA_932178445.1 Andricus quercusramuli | reverse complement strand
AATTGAATTAGTGTTGTGAGCGAAAGTCGTCTACCATTATTGTTCGAAAATTCCTGAAGATTCGACGATTCCTGCCTACGGGAGATTCATCGATTTCTTCTGTGGTCATTGCTTTAACCTCGCCGCTGTACATATTTATTTTTGCCCGTTTTTGATTGTCCAATCTCATTGTGTACATTCCACGAAGAACGGAATTTTTTCCTTCCACTATTGCAAAGACGTCGCCACTGGACGTTGATAATACAGTGTGCTCTCCGGTTGGCATGGGCGCAAGGACACTATATCTTCCTCTCACTTGAATTGGTGCATCGGGAGGAAAAATGTATCTTCGAATTTCAAATCGCCGTGTCGGATTCGTGAGGGGAATAAGCCGAACAGCCCTAAGTTGTTCAATTTTAAGCCCATTTATGCGGAAAGAAGTAAAAATGACAGGAGACCTGGACGTGACATGCAGAGAAGATATGGCAGGAGGAGATCTTCCACGAAGAGAAGATTCGGCAAGAGGAGGAGACCTGGACCTGGCGCGAAGAGACGATTCGACAAGTGGAGGAGACCTGACCGGAGAACCCGGAGAATGAGGTCTGGCAAGACAAAGAGACAAGTCAAGAGAATAAGAAGGTCTGCCAGGAGGAGCAGCAGGAATAGGGTCGCCATGAGTGCCATTCTTGAACTGTAGACTCAACCCTGCAACAAGAGAGAAATGTTTAATTTTCCTTGTTTATTCTCTGCCAGTGTATTTGAAATTTAACTAATTGGTTCACAGTTAATGTATTTTGTTGAAAATCCCTCACTGAGATTTTTCAGTCCTCTCCTCATCAGAAACAGCAAGATTTTATTAAACCCCTCTCCCCGCAAATCTTCCAACGTAATTTGTAAATTACTCTACACGAGCTCACGCGCACATATGGTACGAATTATATATCAATAGGGATACTTCTCGAATTCAATTTTTTCACACACACATTATGATTTCTCCCGGAATAAATCGATATTAATGTTTCATTAATTCCGGAGAAACTTGAATACAGTTTAAAAGAAAACAGCAATTGACATAGAATGTTGATTAAATCGCACGAATTATTATACTCACCAATAGAATTGAGGATAGGCGCCAAAGATAAGAGGAGAGTGGATACAGTTCGCATCTTTTCGAATCAAAATACAAGCTGATTAATCTAATAATGAAGACTTGCATTGAAAATTTAGTCGACGAAAATTCTAGTGGTTCTTGATTGCATTATATCAAGTAGGTTTTAGTCGTTATCTCAGATATTGTTGGCGTCAAGGATGCTCTTATCAGATATTTGCATTTATGAATTTCAGTTTCACGGAAAGAAATGTAACCACTAAATTCGTCAAGACTGATATTAAAATTGATGTATTTTTCAGGGTTAAGCGCATCCGTCGTTTGAATGAAAAATATGTAGGGAAAAGTGGGGTATGGTGTCAGTGCGGGGCATGGCGACTTTTGTAAATAATGCTCCTCTTTCTTTATTTTCATATCAATTTTTTTAAGCAAAATAGCTTTCTTAGTACTCGAGATTTAATTTGGTATCTCAACGACAATATTTGCTTTAAATTCTAGGGACTGAATGAATTTGCAATTACTGTATTCCTATTATTAAGACAGATCTGGAAACTGTAGAGGAAAATAACGCAATGTTTGCGCGCCTATACAATAAAACTGTAATGACGTCAAAGTTAGCTTCACGATTCATCATTTCAGTAAAAAATCCATCTCTCTGCTTGAATATCTGTTTTGTTGAACATTATTTTTCCATTAGGATATTTCTTTCATAATTTGTTAATAACAGTCTGCAATTTAATTACCTCCTACTTTCCGTCCGCAAATTTAAAATAAAAATTCGAAATCGACTTTGGATCACAAACAATACTATACTTCAGTTTTACATTTCTGTAAACTAAATTAGTGTTGTGAATGAAATTCAGCTACTATTATTGTTTGAAAATTCCTTAAGATTCGGCCATCTCTCCACTATTGCAAAGACGTCACAATTGGTTGTTGATAATACAGCTTCTTCTCCAGTTAGCATGGGAAAACGTCAAATAGATCTAACTTAGTACTTAAATTTTGGGTCTACATAGGCGTAAAGAAGAATATATTGATGAGTTGTATCATTTTTCTCAAATATTGCAAGGGCAAATAACATTATATTTACAATAAAGAAAGAATTAAATTAATGTTGTGAACGGAAGTCGTTGAGCCATATTATTTGAAAATTCTTTGTGATTGGGTGATCCTTGGTTAAGGGGGTTTCCTTGATTTCTTGTGTGGTCATCTCTTCAACCTTGCCACTGTCTATATTTATTTTTGCCCGTTTTTGAAGGCCATTCATCAGTGTATAAATCCCACGAAGAATAGTATTATTTTTGTCCACTATTGCAAAGATAAAACCATTGCACGTTGTTAATACTGCTTGTTCTCCGGTTGGAATGTTCTGATAGATATTACATTTTTCTCTCATGTAAATTGGTTTACCGCCAGGAAAAGTGTAGCTTCGGATTTCGAATCGCTGGTTCCCATTCGCGTGTGGAATGAGCCGAATAGATCTCAGTTGTTCAACTGTGCGACCACGTATGATTAAAGTAGAAGAACGTCTCGGGTGAGGGGAAGAAGAAGGAATGGCAGGAGGAGACCTGGACCTGGCGCGAAGAGAAGGCTCGGCAGGAGGACAAGACGTGACTGCAGAATGCGGAGATTGAGTTCTGGCAGGAGAAAGAGATCTTTCCCGAAAGAGAGAAGGGCGGCCACGAGGAACACCAGGAATGGGGGCGCCGTTAGGCAAACAGTCGAAATGTAGACTCAAATCTGCAACAAGAAACAGGGGATTAAATTTTTCTTGTGTATTCGATTCGGGCATTTTTTTCCCCTGTAAATTTTTCTCTCTCGGAGGGAGAAAAATTTGTTTAAAAATTAATGTTTTCAACTGAAACGGATAAATTAAATTAATTTCTTCGACTATACTCGAAGTCCCATGTAGTTGCCTCACACTGGCGTTGTTATTAAATTGGTTCTCTCGAAACGTAAACGGTCAGGGCCACCTCGGTCGTTTCCAATTGGAGTGCATAATATTGCACAATATACTCTACTGAGTACTCGCGCACTGCGACCCTTCCGAGGAGGCAGTCGTAACCGTCTCGCGGACCGGCTTTTATGATACGCGGTGTGTATTTTTGTAGGCAATTTAACTCCCTCGTTGTAAATGAACATTCTGGTTGAAAATTTAATAATTTGGTTGAAGTTATGAACTTTTTTTTTAGTATTCAACCATTTTGCTAGAAATTAATATTTTTTTTGGCGAATTTAACTGTTTTTCATCCAGAATGAAAATTTTGGTGTACTTTAGCCTGTGAATAGGGACACTTCTCGGATTCAGTTTTTTTTTTAACACACACATGAAAATTATAGATATAATGTATTATTATATTCACCAATAGAATTTAGGATGAGTGCCAAGGATAATACGAGAGCAGACACAATCTTCATCTTCCCTAATTAGAGGAAAAGGAAAATAATGTATCAATTAACAATTTGAATGAAACTGTAACTGCTGAATATTCTCATTTTTCATCAGGTTATATGATACACGTATGCTATGGTCGTTATCTCACATTGCATATACGTCACGCTGTTCCTTATCAGGTTCGCTGATTAGAGTTCATTGCAAGGAAAAAAATTAACTACTAAATTCGTTGAAGCTGCTTACAAATATGTAAAAATTTCTATTTTCTGCTCCTCCTATTGGATCCGCCATTTTGAATTCTCAACCTTTAAATTCAGTTTGGAAGAAGGTATCTCCAGAAACACCCTTCTACTACGTTTTATACAAATGAGTAAATTTTTTTATATTTCGGCCGCCATATTGGATCCGACTTTTTAATTTTCCAGTTTCAACGTCAGTTTTGTAGAAAACGGCCCCAGAAGCTCCTCTGTACCAAGTTCTATACAAATATCTAAAAATTTAGATTTTTTAGGCCGCCATATTGGATCCGAAATTTTGAGTTTTCAAATTTTCACATCGATTTCGAAGTCAGCGAACCCAACAGCACCCTTTGATCAAGTTTCACATAATATTTTAACCTTTTTAAATTTTTGCCGTCATTTTGGTTGCACAATTAAAATTTTCAAATTTCTGCATAAAATTCGAAGGTAGCGGATTTTGGAGATAAAATCACAACTCTGAATTCAAATAGAGGTTTCTACTGAAAATCTTTTCCTTCAAATCAGAACTGAAATTATTTTAAAAATTCCTCTTATATTTACCTCAATTTTACTCAATTAAATGGATGAACATTTTTTTTCATTTTTTTTTTTAATTCCACTTGAAGTTTTTTTAACTCATTTTGAATTTATAGGCATTCCATCACAGTCTCTTGAATTCCCTCAAATTATTCAAAATTCACTTCAATTTTACTGAAATCTGTGGTTATATTCCGGAATTTTTTTTAACACTCAATGTTTATAATTTCTGTAGTTTATTTAACTTATAGTATATGAATATAGACTTCGCATTTTTATTAAAATTTATCTTTCATTTGTTTCAGGTAAGTTTCTGCTTCGATAAAAGTATCTAATCATGCGGCCTTCTGGTAAGAAGAAATATGTTATTATTATAGTTGGAAAATTCATTTATCAATATTATAAGTCTCATTATTGCATATATTTCGGTTGGTAATTTTTTTACAAAATTAACTAAGAATGTATTTCTGATGACTCTTTTCTATGATCCTTTGCAAATTTCCAAGAATTATTGATTATTTAAACAATTTCTATAAACAAGTTCATAGTTTAGTTATTTTTCAAAAAATAGGTTCAATTGGATAATTAACTGAGAATGTCTTTTGATAACTGCTAATTTTAAACGAGTAGGCTATGTTTTTTACAGAATTAATTAAGAATGTCTCTTCGATGATATTTTACTATGGTTCTTTGCAAATTTACAAGAACTATCAATTATTTAAACAATTCCCATAAAAGAATTCAGAGTTTGTCTATTTTTCAACAAATAATCTCAATTCTTTCAAAGAATTAACTGAAAACATCTTTGCCGTTTTGCAAATTCCCAAGAATTATTAATTATTTAAACAATCTTCATAAACAAATTCTGAGTTTGGCTATTTGTCAATAGATACGCTCAATTTTTTCACGGAATCAACCTTTGGTTTGGTTATTTTTCAACGAATCGGCTAAATTTATTTACAGTAATAAATAAATCTTTGCTATCAAACAATTATAAACAAATCCCAAGTTTGGGCAAGTTTAACGAATAGGCCCAATTTTTCACAGAATTATGTAATTTCGGTAAGTTTTTGTGTTGTTGTGAAATAAGTATCTTAATTCAATTTTTAAAATTATATTTTTACTTGTTCTGGAATTGGTTTAAAAGGTTTTTTTTTTTTTTTAAATTTTCAAAAATTTAAAGTCAAAGTTATTTACGCGTTTCAATGAAAATAATCGTTAATTGATTTTCATGTCGTAAACTGCTTGATTAATTACTAACTGATTAGTTTTTTTTACGATATTTAACTACATAATGACTGATTACAATTGAGTATTTTAGCATGACGTCATCGCCATGATATGATAGGTGGAAATCTCAGGTATATAGTAGTGATAATATTTGATAATAGTAGTACTAGTAATAATAATAAATGATAATAAATATAAAATATAAATATAAAATTAAATAATAACAAATAATAATTCACAATAATAGATAATATAGAAATATAGCATGGTTGTTACATATTTACAAGGAATGCATACGACTTTTTGGAGAAAACATATAATGTAATATTTTTCAAAGTGTGTAAAATATTACTTCTCAAATATCACCCCCGTAAGTTTGTTTTATAGGGTCCCAAAAAAACCCCATGAGTGAAAAAATGTGGTTTTGCGAGTTTTTGGAGCTAATTGTGATTTTTTTGCGTTTTTTTTTTCAAAGTGTTCATTGGAAATCTAACATTATTTTAATAAAATTCTTTGAAATTGCGCGATCCTTGCCTAAAGGAGATTCCTCAATTTCTTCTTTGGTCATCTCTTCAACTTTGCCACTTTTCATGTTTATCTTTACCCGTCTTTGGCCAACAGTGTATATTCCACGAAGAATTGTATTTCCTCTCTCGAATATTGCAAAGGCATCACTATTAGACGCTGTTAATACAGTTTCTTCTTTGGTTGGCATGGGCTCAAGCGCATTATGTCTTCCTTTCACTTTAATTGGTGCATCGCGAGGAAAATTGTATCGGTGCGTTTCGAATTGCCGGTTCGGATTTGCGTGCGGAATAAAACGAACAGATCTCATTTCCTCAAGTTTAATTCCACGTGAGCGGCGAAAAATAGGAATGGCAGGAGGAGACCTTGACCTGGCACGAAGAGTCGGCTCCTCAGGTAGAGAAGACCTGATTGCAGAATGGAGAGCACGAGGTCTGGCAGGAGAAAGAGACCCTTCAGGGGAATAAGACGATTCGCCACGAGGAACACTGGGAATTGGGGCGCCATTAGGTAAGCATTCGAAATGTGAACTTAACTCTGCAACGAGAAACAAAGAAGTTAACTGGAACACCTGGGAACTTCATGGTTATTTCTTGGTTAAGGAAAGTCAGGAAATTTTTATTAAAATCAGGAAATTGTGTCGGGCTTGCTAAAATTTGTTTCAACAATTACAAATATTTCAACACTTATCTTATTTTTTCAAAGTGTTTAATTTGTAACGTCAGCGCTTACTTTCCAGATATGACGCTTCAAATAAATACCGAAATGAAGTTTGAAATAAAATAGCAATTGGGTATAATGTAGATTAAATCAGACACATTCTGACTAGTGTTTAGCTCTAGAATGTACGTACGAGCATATGTAGATATATTATATTATTATATTCACCAATACAATTGATGATAACCGCTATAGGTAAGACGAGAATATAAACAATCTTCATACTTTTTGATTAGAGGAAAAACTATTTAATGCCTCAATGACGAATTCGTTCAACACTGTAACTGATGACTATTCGAGTGCTTCGTTAAATTACATAGTATACCATATAGCGGTAATCTTTTAGCCAACAAGCATGAAGATTTTCATGTCCAAATATTTCCATTTCATTAGAGTAAGGTTCAACTAGTCATAGTATCTACTAGAACGTTCCATTTGAGGCTTTGTAAATGTAATGTAAATTTTACAAAAATACAGGGGTCTGCGCCTTTTCGAGACTTCAGATTTTAACGTCAAGTTTCAAGTCAGCAACCCTAAAAATCCCCTGTTACCAAGTTTCATACAAATCTGATTACTCATTAAATTTTTCCCATATTTGGAGATCTCCTGGTCCAATGTGCGGTCACTTCTAAATATTTTCTGGCCAGCACTTGAAGCATTGTACAGTTAATATAAATTCTACTGAAATCCAGGGTGTCTACACGATTTATGACTTGAAATTCCCCTTCAACAATACATTCAAAGTCAGAGCTTCAAAAAACCTCGAAGATCTAATTTCCATGAGAATCCGGCAACTTTGACATTTTTTCCGGAAATATTGAAACCACCATTTCTAAAGTTCAAATTTTAACTTCAAATTTCAAATCAGCAACCAAAAACCCTTTTATATCAAGTTTCATACAAATATGTAAACATTTTGACATTTTTGCCGCCACATTTGAGCCGTCATTTGAAACTTTGAATTTTATACAAATTCGATAACTTCTTGAATTTTCCAGAGAGGACAGATGCGCAATCAAATTTTCTATAAGAATTCAGGAATAGGGCACTTTAAATATATGTCGAGGATAACACATTTAAAATTTTTTAATTTTATTGCGACATTATTTTATTCAAGTTACAAAAGATTCATTGTTTAAAATTTTACAAGAATAAAATTCTGGCCTTTACATATTAATGGTCAGGGAAAATGAAAATTTCGTCAGGAAAAAGTTAGGGAATTAATGCAATTTGCGGCCTATCAAAACAGCATCCTTTTGGTTGAAAATGTATTTTTTTTTTTTGGTTAAAAGCTGAGCTAATGTGTTAAACATTTATTCTTGGTTGCAGATTCATAATCTTAAAACTGATCTATTTGGTTGATAATTTGAACATTTTCATCAAAGTTCGTTCTTTTTTTGTTGAAAATAAATTTTTTTTACTGAGCATTCAACTTTTCCATCTTGGGTTTAAAATTGATGTTTTTGTGTGGAAAGTTCTTTAGATGAGATAAATAAACAAATTGGAAATTTGAAAATGGTAATTTGAAATTATTTATTTTCGCTTGTAAAAGATTCTAGGTTAAAAATATCTTATCTTTATTTTTTCAAAATTCGTTGATATTGGGTGATCCTTGCCCACGGGAGATTCTTTAATTTCTTCTTTGGGCATCTGTTTAACTTCGCCGCTGATCATGTTTATTTTCATTCGTTTGTGACTGCTATTAAACATTCCACGAAGAATTGTATTTCCTCTCTCGAATATTGCGAAGACCTCACCATTGGACGTTGATAATATAGTTTGTTCTCCGGTTAGCATGGGCTTAAGGACCTGATATCTTCCTTTTGTTTGAATTGGTGCTTGGGGAGGAAACGTGTATTTTCGAATTTCAAATCGCCGGTTAGGATTCGTGCGGGGAATCAGCCGAACAGATCTAAGAAGTTCAGTTCCAAGTCTACCTAGGCGTAAAAGAGGAGAAGGAATGCCAGGAGGAGACCGAATGGCAGGAGGAGACCTAGATCTGGCACGAATACGTGGCTCGGCAGGATGAGAAGGCCTGACCGGAGAAACCGGAGAATGAGGTCTAGCGAAATAAAGAGGCCTTTCATAAGAAGATTTGCTGAAAGGAACGCCACGAATAGGGTCGCCATTTGGTAAAAACTCGAAGGGCGTACTTAACTCTGTAACAAGAGACAGGGGATTAACCTGGAAAACCCTGAAATTTCATCGATTCTTGTTGCTCATGAAAAGTCAGGAAATTTTTATTAAAATCAAGGAATTTCGTCGGGCTTGATAAAATTTGTTTTAACAGTCACACTAATTTGAAACCTTGTATTTCAGGGTTAACCTACTGTATTCATAAACATATGGTACGGGTTTTGTATCTATAGGAATAATTTGCGCATTCCGTTTTTAAAACACACACTATGGATTCCCTGGGATAAATTCTAATTAAATTTGTACTTATTTCGGAAAATTTGAAATCAAGTTTGAAACAAAATTGCAATTTGGGTAGAATGTAGATTCAATCGCACCCATTCTGACTTGTGCTTAGCTTAAGAATGTACTTACAATTATAGATATATTATATTATTATATTCACCAATAGAATTGAGAATGCCCGTCAAAATTAAGGTGAGAGTAGAAACAATATTCATACTTTCTGATTAGAGGAAAAACTGTTTAATGTTTTTATGAAGAATTCGATTAACACTGTAACTCATGGATATTCTAGTGCTTCTTTAAATTATATAGTATACCGTATAGTGGTTATCTCTGAGGCAACAGGCATGAAGGTCGTTATGTTCAGATATTTACATTTCATTAGAGTAATCTTCGAGGAAAAAATTTAATTACTCAATTCGCTAGAACTGATACTACAATTTATATAATTTTTTACGCTTAGGCATGTCGACTTTTGTTGAGAATTTGTCTAGGGTTCTACGACACTGTTTTCGAAATTATTTATTATTCCGTTAGTATCTTCTTTACTTGTATTCATTGCTGATATTCTAATTTGAATTGTTCTTAGTTTACTTAGCTAACTTACCCCACGACCGAATTTCTCTTTCTTGAAGTTAAGTCAACTTCTGATAATGTTTTAGTGGGAGTAGTTTATAAACCAACCAATGCCTCCTATGGCACAGAGCTTGAGTCAGTATTTTTTTCATTTGTTCCTAACTTTAATAACATTATCCTTACTGGAGATTTTAACACTAACCTACATTTCGCTTCCAATCATTCTAAATATCTAACATCTTTGGTATACTCTTCGGGACTCTCGGTTGTGACTGATGATTCTATTTACCATACTGATCTTTCAGTACTCGTATTGACCTAATAATCGTAGACGATATTGATAAGGTTGTCTCCTACAAACAACATACTATTCCTTTTCAATTTATTAACATTACCTTCAAATTTTCCTGTAATCTAACTTCGAAACCAACCCAAAGACTGGTGCGGAATCTCTCTGAAAGTGGTGAACGCACATTGCATGAACATCTTATGACGTATGATTGGGAAAAAATATTACTAGATACAGATATAAATAATAAAATCGACGCTGTGACTAATTACCTAGTCTTTGTATTCAATAAATTTTCTCCGTTACACAACGGAGAACAAAGCTTCTGAGCATCTATTCAACCTATTTCAATTTGTAGACAGAGACCTTAAGCACAGTTTAAGCTTCGTAAAAGACATGAAATCCTTAAGATTCCTTTTCACAGAACGTGTCAGCTTCAAAGATCATATATATTCATATAAATGATGATATTTAGCCCTATGGACTTATTTCAATAAATAAATTTAGGTTTTATTTTAAAAGATTAATCTTGAGTTTTTAAGATTTGAGCATATGTTGAAAAAGAAGTAAGTAGCAGTAAAATTTTCTTTGAAAAATCGGAAAACATTCGAGGCATTTTATTGTTCAGGGAGCGTCAAGAAAATGTCGGGGATTTTATTTCTATAAGAGGCACTTCGAATAACTATGAAGGGTAATAAATTTACAAATTTTCAATTGCAATTTCAAATTATTTTATTTCATTTATAACAGATTATATATTGACAATTTTATAATGTTAAGATTCTGGCCTCTGAATATTAATGGTAGGCAAAAACGAAAAAGTTGACAGACAAAAATGACGGAATTTGGAGAATGAAGTTTGCACCTATCCTGTATAAGTATATGTGGTTCCAAAATTAAAATTCGAAACTTGTTTGAAAAGTGTCCAAGGGCCAACGCCGTTTAGCGAAAAAAATTTGAATATTGTTGTGGAATGATGTCACACAGCTACCAGTTACTTGTAACATTTTGTTGCTACTTCCGTTCACAAAAAATTGTATACATTAGTTTAAAATTTTATTTAAATTAAACTAATGTGGTTGACGAAAGTCACCTATTATTATGTTTTTAAAATTCCTTGAGATTGGCTTGCCTAAGGGAGATTCTTTAATTTCTTCTGCGGTCATATCTTGAACCCTGCCACTGCACATGTTTATTTTTACCCGTTTGTGACCGATATTATATATTCCACGAAGAATTGTATTATTTCTCATGAATATTGCAAAAGCATCACCATTGGACGCTGCTAATACAGTTTTTTCGTCGGTTGGCATGTCTACAAGACGCTGATGTGTCCCTCTCACTTTAATTGGGGCATGGCGTGGAAAAGTATATCTTCGAACTTCGAGTCGCCTGCTCGGATTCGTGTGGGGAATGAGCCGAACAGATTTAAGTTGTTCAGTTGTAAGTTTACTCAGGCGCAAAAGAGGAGAAATAATGCCAGGAGGAGACCTTGACCTGCCACGAAGAGACGGCTCAGCAGGAGGCGATCTTGATCTGGCAGGAAGAGAAGGCTCGGCAGGAGGAGAAGACCGTACCGGAGAACCTGAAGAATGAGGTCTACCATGAGATGACCTTTCAGGAGAACGAGGAGATCTACCACAAGGAACGTTAGGAATAGGCTCGCCATTAGGCAAGCACTCAAACGTTGTGTTCAACTCTACAACAAGAAACATAGGATTAACCTGGAAAACCTGGAAATCTCATGGATTCTTGTTGCTTATGGAAAATCAGGAAATTTTTAATAAAATCAGGTAATTTTCTCGGGCTTGCTCAAATCTGTTTCAACAACACTTTTCGCATTCCATTTTTATAGCACACACTTTATGGATTCCCTGGGATAAATTCAGATTAAATTTGTACTTATTTCGGAAAACTCAAATAAAGTTTGAAATAAAATTGCAATTGGGGTAAAATGTAGATTAGATCGCACACATTCTGACTTTTGTTTAGTTTAAGAATGCACTCACAATTATAGATATATTATATTATTATATTTACCAATAGAATTGAGGATGACCGCCAAAGTTAAGACGAGAGTAGAAGCAATCTTCATATTTTCTGATTAGAGGAAAAACTATTTAATGTGTTTGTGAATAATTCGATCAACACTGTAGCTGATGAATATTCTAGTGCTTCATGAATTTACGTAGTATACCCAATAGTGGTTATCTTTTAGGCAACGTGCGTGAAGGCTATTATGTTCAAATATTTTCATTTTGTTAGTGTTCAATGTGTCATAGTATCCAATATAACGGCCCATTTGAAGCTTTGTAAATGTAATATAAATTCTACAAAAATACAGTGATCTACCCGATTTATGGTTTTAAATCCGAAACTTCAGATTTTAACGCCAGGTTGAAGTCAGCAACCACAAAAATCTCCTTTTATCAAATTGTTTACAAATCTGATAACTCATTAAACTTTCCCACATTTGGAGATCACCTGGTTCACTGTGCGGTCAATGCTTCATGTTTCCCTGTCAGTGTCGAAAGATTTAAAAATATTTTCATAGATTTTAAATAAAACTCAGTTGCAGGATGAATATTTTTGACTAAAAGATTGGTCAATTTTGAATACTCGAACTCATCTCTTTGTGTATAAATGTTTCACTATGGATAACATTTTTTTGCATAAAAATGAGGGTTAGTGATTCACTCTGACAAGCTTAGAATATCATATAGAAAGTTTTCTGTGAATCGCCTCAAATAATTCTAAGAATTGGCGGAAATATAGCGGGTTTGAGCTGAAAAAGATAAAATAATTTTTTTTCTAAAAAAAAAAGGATTTTTCGGTTTACTTCGAAAGCGGATAAAGTCAGGGAATTTTATTAGTCAGGTAAGGTCACGGAAAAATCAGTCTTGGTAATTTATTGCCTTGTATTTCTATGTCTTATTTTCAGTTGCTACCTCCTGACGATTATACTTTTTGGTTAAAAATTGAACTACTTTGTTAAACATTCATTATCTTGGCTGCAGCTTCACAATTTCAAAAATTGCTCTATTTGGTTGACAATTTGCTTATTTTTATGAAAATTTGATTTTTTGCTGTGGAAAATTAGTTTTTTTTTACCGAAAACTTAACTTTTTTATGTTTGGTTGATAATGTATGTTTTTTTCGAAGATTCTTCTGATTTGTTCGAAAGTTATTCTTCTTCGTTGAAAATTCTTCTTTTTGGTAGAGAAATTATCTTTGTCTGGAATAAATTGAACAAGTATTTTGCTGAAAACAGATCTTTTTTCTTCATTTTTGAGTCCACGTAGGCGTAAAGAAGACCAACGCCTGGCAAGAGAAAACCTAGATCCGGCACGAAGAGAAGGCTCGGCAGGAGGAGATCTTGACCTGGCAGGAAGAGAAGGCTCAACAGGAAGAGAAAGGGGAGCCTGATGTCTAGTAGGAGAAAGAGCACTGAGTTTATACTTATTTAAACCAAACTTTTTTTATTTTCATTTATCTTACTAAGAGTATTTTATTGTAATATTATTATACGTAGATATTCAGAAGTATTATGTGTTGCTTCTAAGAGTTGCAGGAATAAAATAAATAAAGCAGTTTAGAAGTAATTTCGCTTATCTTGTCAAGTTTGTGAGGTTTTTCTTGAAAAACGAAGAAAGTAATCATTTTTTGTAGTAAGAACAGCTGCAATTTGGATTTTTTGAAAATGTTTATTTGAAACGTTCGCGCTTGCCGTTTCGAAAATTTCGAAATGTTTTTTCTACTCTAAAGTTCAGGGTTCAGGCCATTGGACGCTGCTAATACAGTTTTTTCGTCGGATGGAATGTCTTCAAGATGCTGATATTTTCCTCTCACTTTAATTGGTGCATGGCGTGGAAAAGTATATCTTACTTCGAATCGCCTGCTCGGATTCGTGTGGGGAATGAGCCGAACAGATTTAAGTTGTTCAACTGTAAGTCTACGTAGGCGTAAAGAAGAAGGACGACAGGGACGAGGAGATCTTACCTGGCACGAAGAGACAGCTCAGCAGGAGAAGAAAGTCTGACCGGAGAACCTGAAGAATGAGGTCTACCATGAGATGACCTTCCAGGAGAAAGTGAAGATCTACTACGAGGAACGTTAGGAATAGGGTCGCCATTAGGTAAACACTCAAACGGTGCAGTCAACTCTGCAACAAAAAACAGAGGATCAATCTTGAAAAACCGGAAATTGCATGTATTCTCGTTGCTTATGGAAAGTCAGGAAATGTTTATTAAAATCAGAGAATTTTGTTGGCCTTGCTAAAATTCTTTTTAACAATTACACTTATTTGTACACTTACCTTATTTTTTTAAAGTGTTCAATTTGTAACCTCAGCACTTGCCTTCTAGATATCTTGCTCCGTAAAGTAGCAGAATTTAAAAAAAAATGTAAACGTGGATCTCAGGGTTAACCTAATGTTAAATTTGTACTTATTTCGGAAAAACTCAAATAAAGTTTGAAACAAAATTGCAATTGGCGTGAAATTTAGATTAAGTCGCACACATTCTGACTTGTGTTTGGCTTGAGAATGTACTTACAATTATAGATATATTATATTATTATATTTACCAATAGAATTGAGGAATACCGCCAAAGTTAAGAATAGAGCAGAAACAATATTTATACTTTATGATTAGAGGAAAAACTATTTAATGTTTTTATGAAGAATTCGATTTCACTGTAACTTACTAAATTACATAATATACTGTCTAGCGGTAATCTCTTAGCCAACATGCATCAAGGTTGTTATGTTCAAATATTTCCACATTTTATTAGAGTAAGCTTCAATGCGTGATATTATCTACTATAATGGCCCATTTGAAGCTTTGTAAATCAAATATAAATTCTGCAAAAACAGGGCTGGGCAGTATTTCTCAAAAATTGTATTTGAGGTATCTGAAGTACGAACTAAATTCAGACAAAATACATTTGAGATACATCAGGGGGAAAATAGTATTAGCTGATGTAGTTGAAATGCAGCTACCAGATACATGTGTGTATTTTGAAATATTATTTGAAATACTTGTAAGAATTGTATTTTGCAGTTGAGGTATTTTGTGTATTTTCGTGAAAATATTTTCTAATATCAGCATATAAAAATTATATTACAAATCCCTAGAGTATAATTATAATAATTCTAGGAATTTTATGATCCAAGAGAGGAGAGAGTATGGAGCAAGAGAGAGAAGAGAATGATGATGATGACGTGAGGAGGGGCGGTAAGTGGTGGCTAGAAGAGGGGATTGGAGAGAGAAGAGCAGAAATCAATTTGAAGGTGGGTGGGGGAGGGGGTAGAATCCTATAATACGGTACAGAGAGCTGCGTAGTATCCTTATGTGGCGCATTGAGCTGCACAGTAGAGTCCTGCAGTGTGAAGGGCTGCGCAGTATGGATTTATAATGCGTAGAGCTGCGTAGTAACGACCTACAATTCATGGGTGCTTAGTAGATATATGCAGTACGCAAGGCTGCGCATTGGAGACATCCTGTGTGTAGGGGTGCGGAGCGAAGAAGGGCTGCGCAGTAGACTCATGTAATGGTCTATGCCCTATAAATACCTACTACACAGTTCTATGCTCCACAAATACCTACTGTTTGCTCTATACTACATAAATATAATAAATACAATTTCACGATGAAATTATTTTATTCAATTCATAAAAGATTTCATGAAGATGAAGAAGATGAAGTCAAAAAAATGTATCCGTGTATTTCAGCGTTAACCTAATGTATTCGTGAACATATGGTACGGATTCCGTATCAAGAGGAATACTTTTCGCATCCCATTTTAATAAAAAACGCTTTATGAATTCCCTGGGATAAATTCAGATTAAATTTGTTTCGGTCTTTGCATATTAAGGGTCAGAAAAAATGAAAAATTGGTCATGGAGAAGTTAGAGAATTAACTACATTTTCGGCCACCCTGATATAATATTGTCATTGGTAATTTGTCTCTCTCGGTTATTTTTATGAAATTCTTTCTTTTTTTATTGGAAATTAATTTGTTCTATTGAGCATTAAAATTCTCCATCTTGGGTTAAATATTTATCTCTTTTGTTGAAAATTTGTCTGTTTTGGAAGAAAATTATTCTTTTTTTATTCATTTTTTAGTTTACAAGATTATTATGCTATTATTATTCTTCGCGGTTCAAAACTCACGTTTGTAAGTAGAAAATTTTTGTATAAATTTGGTTGCAAATTCAACCCGGTTGTTGAATATTCGATTAATTTATTTGCGATGCAAATATTCTGTCCACAAGATGACATTTTGCTAAAAAAATTCAACTGTTTCGTTAAATAGTTCTCCCTTTGGATTTGAAATCCATCTTTCGTGATAGAAAAGTAATCTTTCTTGGTTTAAATAAATCAAGAAATTCCAAATTTCCAAATTTGAATTGGAACTTATTTATTACCGTTCGTAAAATTACCGTTCAGTGTTCCCGAGTGAGAGAAGTTTATATGAGAAAAAACGATGCAATGTTTATAAACCTTCTTGACGATAAATACATTAAAGGACAGGTTACTGAGAATAAATAAAAAAACTGAATCGTTTTCAATTTCAACAAAATTGCTTAAAAATTCGAACTTGTCTATATTTAATTCATTCCTAAAATTCACGTACAATTAATTTGAATTTGTCTACCGAAACGACGTGACAAGTTCTGAATTTAACGTTCGGACGACTGAATTTGCTCACAAGAGGTCCGGAAGGCTCTGACTCATTCAAGGAATATGACTCAACGATAGTGGTAGAAGGATAAAAGAAGAAACCGATATCACTTCGAAATTAGAATTCCATTAAAATGTAAACCAATGAAATTAAAGTCTAAAATGAAAAGTCGATGTCAAATAAGTGAAATTAAAATAAAAAAATGTACTTAATAAAATATATTAGTCAATTCCGAACATTCAGGGTAAGATCAGGAAAAAGTCAATTCATTTTTAAAATGAAGTTTGTTCTGTTATGTTTTAGCTTTACATTGAAAAAATGTAATTAATATTGTTGTTTGTGACTGCTATTAAACACTCCACGAAGAATTGTAATTCTTCTCTCAAATATTGCAAAGACGTCACCATTGGACGCTGATAATACAGTTTGTTCATCGGTTGGCATGGGCTTAAGGACATGGTGAACTCCTTTCACTTGGATTGGTGCATCATGAGGAAAAGTGGGTCTTCGAATTTCGAATCGCCGGCTAGGATTCGCGTGTGGAATCAGCCGAACAAACTTAAGCTGTTCAGTTCCAAGTCTACCTAGGCTTAAAACCGGAGAAGGAGTGGCAGGAGGAGACCTCGACCTGGCATGAAGAGAAGGCTCGGCTGGATGAGAAGGCCTGAACGGAAACCCCGGAGAAGGAGGTCTAGCAGGAGAAATAGACCTTTCATCAGAAGATCTGCTGCGAGGCATGCCAGGAATAGGGTCACCATTAGGTAAGCACTCGAACGTTGCACTCAACTCTGCAACAAGAAAAAGAGGATTAACCTGGATCAGAGGAAAAACTATTTAATGTGTTACTGAAGAATTCGATTAACACTGTAGCTGATGAATATGCGAATGCTTTATTAAATCGCATGGTGTACCGTAAAGTGGTTATCTCTTAGATAACAGGCAGGAAGGTTGTTCTGTTCAGATATTTACATTTCATTAGAGTAAGCTTCAAGGACAAAATTTGTTTACTCAATGCGTCATAGTACCTACCATAACGGTTTAAAAGATGTTTCCAGATTCATCTGCTTGTGTAGAAACGTCTTACTATATATCGATCTAGCTGGAAGTTTCATTTCTTCAAAATTCGCTCCCCACACTATGAGCTTGAAGATATAAATGCATGATTTATGCATGTCTCAGCTAAAAATGTATGACAAAATAATTTTTCTCAAACAACCATTTAACAGGTTGACTTCGAATGCAGATAAAGTCAGGGAAATAAGACAATTAAGAGATGAAATAATTTTTTTTAACGCAAGTACGGAATTTTCGCTTTTCGAAGCATGTATCGCGTGCGGGAAGTGACCAACTCCAAAGCCGGTGTAAAAAGCAGTTATAAAAAGACTCTTTCTAGCTGCTGCGCTTGCGCACTTCCAGACAGATTACTTTTTCTTTCTGTTGCGCTTGCGCATTTCGATTCAGATTCACATTCCAGGACTGCCGGAATAATAACCTCACTTCATTATGATTGGACGCTTGAGAGACTAATAGTGAGTAGTCAATAGTGATCGGACAAACTCGAAGTGATAAGTTACCACAAATGACTGATAAATTACCATCAATTACCAAAATTGTTTGATACATGAAATTTCCGTAAATTTTTCACTTTTCCATACATTTCCGGAAATTTGGCCAATTTATCAATTTTCCATAAATTTTGCGGAAATTTGTGAAATTTAGAAATTTTCCATAAATTTCTGGAAATTTTGGAAGTTTTTTCCAAAAAGCTTTGGCTACCTGAAATTTCCGGTAATTTAGCTATTTTCCATAATTTACCAGAAAATTAGCAATTTTCCATAAATTTCTGGAAATTTTTGGAATCTCTCCACAAAAAGCTTTGGAGACCTGAAATTTCCGATAATTTATGAACTTTTCATAAATTTCCGGAAATTTTGGAAATTAAGCATTTTCCGAAAATTTTGGAAAGTTTCTGATTTTTTCGAAAAAGCTTTGGATACCGTGAATTTCTGGAAATTATCGGTAATTTTTGGTAATTTTATGACAAATTTCCAAAAAAATTATTCTTATTGGTTCTGAAATCGAAAATCTCCTGCATTTGTTACAAAAAATATAGTGTGCAACAGGTGCTGAAAGTAGACAGTTGCAACTCTTGTGAAGTTTACAGTACTTGCCATCGGCTCATCTTCGGGTCGTTTCCGGCTTGTCTTTGCTCGTTTACAGCTCGCCTTTGGCTCGCCTACAACACACTCGTGCGGAACTGCCTACTTTCCGCACTTGTAGCTCAATATACTATTTGTGTCTTCAAATCTCCACATGGAGAATTTATTGACATCATTTGTCTCTAAAATTAGCAAAAAATATCGCGAGACACATTTTTGTAATCAAGTATCATTTCTCCGATAAAACTGAATAATGTTAATGCCGAAATATACGTCTTAAATGAGCAATCTATTTCAAATAAAAATGATGATGACGTATTTGCTCTAGAAGTCATAGATTATCGTAACGAATGTTTCCTGTAAATTTCATCAAAAAATTTCAAGAACTGGGTGCAGTGATGCCGATTTGAAGTTGAAAAGACCAAATAATTTGTTTTAAAAAAAACAAAGATTTTTCAGGTTTATTGCGAAAGCGACTGAAACATCATCATTTAGTTCAGACAAAAAATGATGCGCAGTTGAATTTTCTTTAAGAAATCAGGAAAAAGTCAAGGAAATTTATTATTCAGGAAGCGTCAGGGAAATTTCGGGATTTTATTTCAATAAGAGGCGCTTTGAATAACTATCAAGGCTAATAAATTAAAAAAAAATTTTATATAAATTCCAAGCGGTTTTATTCTTTTTGTAAAAGATTCTATGTTAAAAATGGTAGAAAATTAAGACTTCGTCCTTTGAATATTAATGGTAAGCAAGAATAAAATGCTGTTGTAGAATATGGTCACACAGCTACCCGTTACTTTTAACATTTTCATGCTGTTTCGAATCACAAACAATATTATATTTGAGTTTTACATTTTTTTCAAAATAAATTAATCTTGTTGACGGAAGCCGCCTATCATTATTTTTTCAAAATTTCTTGAAACTGGGCTGTGCTTGCCTAAAGGAGATTCTTTAATTTCTTCTGCGGTCATATCTTGAACCCTGCCACTGTAGATGTTTATTTTCACCCGTATGTTATTGATATTATAAATTCCACGAAGAGTTGTCTTATTTTCCATGAATATTGCAAAAACATCACCATTGGACGCTGCTAATACAGTTTGTTCTTCGGCTGGCATGTCTTCAGGATGCTGATATTTTCCTCTTACCTTAATTGGAGCATTGGGTGGAAAAGCATATCTTCGAACTTCGAATCGCCTGCTCGGATTCGAGTGGGGTATAAGCCGAACAGATTTAAGTTGATCAGTTGTAAGTTTACTTAGGTGTAAACGAGGAAAAGAAATGCCAGGAGGAGACCTTGACCTGCCACGAAGAGACGGCTCAGCAGGAGGAGATTTTGATCTGGCAGGAAGAGACGGTTCGGCGGGAGGAGGTCTTGACCTGGCAGGAAGTGAAGGCTCGGCAGGAGGAGAAGGCCTTACCGGAGAACCTGAAGAATGAGGTTGTGATGCTATTTTTTTTCTGGTTAAAATACAATTTATAAAATCTAGTGGTCTCTTTAAATAACACACACCGGACCCTATTCAAAAGAAATCAAACTAAATAAAACCGACCACATGACATAAACATAAGTTTTTGGGCGCCAGTCCTTGCTTGGGACAAAGGCCGACCAATTTGACTAAAGTGAGGGAGAGACGATAAAGAGACAGGAAACCTACATTCCAAACGGTAAAAGGGAAACTCACTGAACGCTAAGCGTTTCAGGCTTAGAGAGAGACGATAACCTCACCAAACTCAGCCAAAAGGCACGCCTTACTTTAAACAAGCGATAATCCAAAATAAACAAATACAATAACAGTTAACCAAAAGGGTAATGAGTAACAAAATATATGACAAAGAAGAATTCGAACCGAAATTAAGAGAGAAAACTAGGGTCCACAAAATTGCTAGCTCAGGCAAGACTAAAAGTTGGTAGAGGGGGGGGGGGGTTACGTAATTATAAAAGCTCGCATTTCCCAATCAGAACAATTAACAAAAAAAATTTATTCAGAATCAGCAAAGAAGTTTACAAAGCTAAAATCATGGTGGACAAAAAAAAAGAACAAAAAAACACATGTGAATTTAGAAGCTACTCGCAATTCAAAAATATAAAACGACGACAATAAAAAAAATAACTTAAGTAAAATAGAAATGACAAAACAAATGTATAACTGCGGGGCACGTGGAATAATTCTCGTTTAACAAGCAAATAGAGGGGGTTCTGTTCGGCGAACAATAACAGAGGGTTACCTGAACGAGTATAACAAGGGGTTCTCACAAATTCTAAATATGTTTCGACGCTGAAGATAAAGAGGGGGTTCTGGAAGGAAAGTCAAAAGGGGTTCTAATAAAAAAAAATGGTACAGAAAGGCGTTCTTGCCAATTCGAAATGAGGTTTTAAAAACAAAACGCGTCCGGGAATCTTATGCAATAAAACGCGAAGGGGTTCTGAAAGGATCCAGGCATTCCAGTGCCGCGAAATGAAAGGGGAAAGGGACGTAACGCCAAAAGAAAATCTCTCCTATAATTTTAATTTCTTTCATCTCCGCATTCAGATAAAAGGGGGAAAAGGGGATCGGGAATTAAATTACAAAAATCGGGGATCAATTAAACATTTCGACCATAAAATTAGGGGAAGCGAGAATTGATAAACTAGACATCGCGGTACACTGAATTTATGGGAGGAGGGGATCGGTAATTTCAACGTAAATCGGGAATTAAAGTCAAACATTTCGGCACAAAACAATGAGGGGAAGCGAGAATCCGTAAACTAATTATGGCGGTACT
>CAKNXH010036852.1:373-17770 GCA_932178445.1 Andricus quercusramuli | reverse complement strand
GTCCAACCCACGCAGGAACAACGTATATCTATAGACATAACGCGGCCCTAAGAGTACTTTATTACCACCTTTGTCGCTCTTATGGTGTTGGTCGCGACCCTGCCCTGCCGAACGCTCCAAGGGATATAGAGTCAATTGTCCGAAACGAGAAGTGCCAGATTTTCTGGAACTATGATTTTCGGGCAGCAGTCTCCGTTGCGCACTCGAGGCCTGACATTGTTCTCCAAGACTTCGAGAAACGAACTATATTCGTGATCGAATTCTCGGCTCCGTCCGAATACAATATCACTGCAAAGGAGAAAGAAAAAGAGGAGAGGTATCAAGACCTTAAAAGAGAGCTGCAACGACTGTACCCAAAATATTCGGTACGAGTAATTGTCCTTGTGATAGGTGCTCTCGGAGGTGCTAAACTATCACTGGTTCGTAACCTCAAAGCCATACCCGCGTGCCAAAAATATGCCAAGGCACTTGCGAGATGGATGCAGAAAGCTGTCATCCTTGGGTCGCTTCGTGTCCTCAAGACACACGAGGGTTTCGCCGGCCTGTCGTTGTGATTTCGTCGTGCCCTGTGACCACCCATCTCACGGATGTGAGACGTGGCCATAGGTGTATTTTACCGCGGTTCCACTGGGGGCTATTGACATCTTTTTTTTTTTTTAGATGGCAGTTGCTCTTAGTGGTACCCTGCGGTGGTTGTTTAACTTTATTTTATATATATATATATATAGAGGATAGAGGATAGAGCGAATAGAGGGTCCCCGTACCAAGGGTTTCTGCTGAATATGGTTACAATAATTAATAAGCAGTCGCGGACAATTGTCCAGGGATGGTCCCCTAGGAATAACCCCTAAGCGAAGGTGTAAGAACCGTGCCAAAAGCTGCATGGCACCTGGGTGAGGTGTCTTTAACGCTGACTCTGGGATACCAAAATGTTGTAGATGCGGTTCATAACGATCGAACGCGCAGAGCACCCGACAATGGATCGGCAAACAATGCCGATCATCCAAGAGTTCGGGGTGCTGAAAATAATGTAAATGGAAACACGACGACGAACCGGCGAAACGCCCACATTGAGTGGACGGATCAACTTAAGAATGACGTGCTAGACTCCTACGATGCCAGCATTATCCCTGTTCGCGGAGGCTTTATGGCGCGTATGCATACTCTGTGGTGCCAGGTACACCCAGAGCTTCAGCACGTTTCGCATCAGTCTTTGCGAAATCAAGCCGACTACCTCCGGAAAAATGGATATGTACGCGGAGCGCTTCCTCAACCGCTGCTTGAACAAGCTGCAGACAAAGATGAAACGACATTAAGACCAACCGCAGAAAACAGGCACCTTCTGGAAGATGATCGCAATTTCAGTACAAGTACGAACATCAACATGCAAGTTCCTCTTAAGCCCCAAGATCTGGCTGAAATGGATGCCTCCCTTCGTGGAGATATCTCGCAAGAGTCCGACCTCTGGACCACCAATTGCTCAGTTTATGGTGCTGCGAGAGCTTTGGCTGATTCAAATCGAGGGCTGAAACCGACGATGGATCAGAAGACCAGAAGACGCTTGCATCAACTGAACAAGAAAATTGGATGGGCAAGACAGAATGCGTCCCGTGTTCAATGTGTGATTGACTACATAACATCTGGTAGACTGTTCACGGAAAGGGTTCGAAAGTTCGCCCAAGAACTAAGGACCTTGAATCACACACTAAACAAGTCAAAGCTGCTGACAATCAAGCAGCATATTGTTGACAAAATAAGGATGTTATCTGACGCAAGGAGGAGGATACAGAAGAGGGAGAGATGAATCAGGGAGAATCAACAGTTTCTCCCTGACCCATCACGCCTCTTCAGTGATCCCCCTGTTTTTGTAAAAATCCACCCAAGCCCAAGGCGGTAGAGGCTTTTTGGAGAGAGGTGTACAAGATCCCGAAAACACTAGAGTTGAAAGAAGATACTGACAATATCATCCGCTTCAAGGAGTTTTGCGACAGCCTGATAAAATCTGAGGAGGAGTGCCCATCAGTCACTGCCGAAGAGGTGATAAAAAGCACTTAGAGGCACGAAGAACTTTTCCGGTGCTGGACCAGATTGTATCAAGAACTTTTGGTGGAAGAAGTTTACTTCTATACACCAACATTTGGCCCGCATATTCGCCTCATATTTAAAGTCGAAGAAGCCCATTCCGCAGTGGCTGGTGTTAGGACGCACTATACTCCTACTGAAAAAAGGCAACTTGTCTAAACCAGAGAATTGCACGCCAATAACTGGTTTGAATACTCTGTATAAGATCTTTACAGCTGCCCTAAACAACAAGATTGTTCGAAGAATTGAGCCTGTATGGCGAGAGATGATCGAACAACGTGGCTCGAAAAAAGGTGTAGCAGGCTGTCGAGAGAACCTGCTGATTGACAGGTGTGTCTGTAAAGACGCTACAGTCCATCAGCGCGTCCTGTCAATGGCCTGGATTGACTACCGGAAAGCTTTTGATTCAACCTCTCATAGACTTATCATCTGTCTGTTGGAAAGCTTGAAGGTACATCCACACATAGTGAGATGCATAGAGAGATTGGTGCCTCTTTGGAAAACTAGATTTACCATCTCATCTAGGAATTATCGTCTGACGACGAACAACGTCACCTTCCAGGGGGGCGTCTTTCAAGGGGATAGTATGAGCCCTTTGATTTTTTGCATCACACTTCTGTCTCTATCTCTCGCACTACGAATTTCTCCTGGATATCTCTGTGGCGACACTAATCAGCGTGAGCATAAGGTCACTCATGTATTTTATGTGGATGACCTGAAGATCTATGCCGCTGGTAAAAGCAAACTTCAAACTGCTATAAATATCGTCAAGAACTACACAGGAGAGATTGGGATGGACTTTGGTTTGGATAAGTGTGCCAAAATTAATTTGAAGAAAGGGAAAATAACTGGCGTTCCCAATGACCCTGAGCTTGTGGATATAAGTGTTATTAGACATCTTAACACTGGAGAGACCTATACATACCTGGGCGTGCCTCAGCGCCGCATTCAGGAGGTAGCATCAGTGAAGGAGCCTCCCCGGAGCAGATACAAGCATCTTCTTCGACAGATTTCGTCTTCCAATCTGTCGGCTTTGAACAAGGTATCTGCGTCTAACATGCTTCCCGTCCCGGTTCTACTCTACTCGTTTGGGGTGGTTCAATGGACGAAGAATGAGCTTAAGGCCCTTGATGTCACCACACGTAAGATTATGCATATGCATAAAAGCTTGCATATCAATTCGTCAGTTCCGCGATTATACATTTCACACCGTCAAGGCGGACGCGGACTTCTGAATCTCCAGTGTCGTAATAACCGAATTGTTCTAAGTACAGCTTAAATCGTTGCGAATGGCAGAGAGCCTATCTGAAAGATGGTCAGGAACCAAGAGATGATTGGCGAAGGAGCGTTCCTTTACAAAACCGCAGAGCAAGTGGCCGAGACCCTTGGCCTGAATTTTAGATCAGAAGTGAGGGAAGTTCATTACTCCATCTAGATGCTTCACGTCTAAAAGCCGAAGTAAAGAATGCAGTGTTTGGAAAATTTTACGAAGACCTACTCGACAAGCATATGCACGGAAAATTTCACAGAAATGTAGAAAAACTGTCCTTGTCGAAGGAGCAAACTTTTGCTTTCCTCAAATCATCAGGACTCAATTCAGGTACAGAGGGTTTTATTTTTGCATGCCAAGACGGTGACATTACCACCTTAGCATACTGTGACCGCGTTTTATATCGAGAAGTTCCCAGTGATAGGTGCAGAGGGTGACATGCACACGCTGAGTGCCTAGAACACATACTGTCGGGGTGTCCGACCCACGCAGGAACAACGTATATCTATAGACATAATGCGGCCCTAAGAGTACTTTATTACCATCTTTGTCAGTCTTACGGTTTTGTTTGCGACCCTGCCCTGCCGAAAGCTCCAAGGGATATAGAGGCAATTGTCCGAAACGAGAAGTGCCAAGTTTCCTGGGACTACGATTTTCTGGCAGCAGTCACCGTTGCGCACTCGAGGCCTGACATTACTCTCCGAGACTTCGAGAAACGAACTATATTCGTGATCGAATTCTCGGCTCCGTCCGAATACAACATCACTGCAAAGGAGAAAGAAAAAGAGGAGAGGTATGAAGACCTTAAAAGAGAGCTGCAACGACTGTACCCAAAATATTCGGTGCGAGTAATTGTCCTTGTGATAGGTGCTCTCGGAAGTGCAAAACTATCACTGGTTCACAACGTTAAAACCATACCTGCGTGCCAACAATATGCCAAGGCACTTGCAAGATGGATGCAGAATCCTGTCATCCTTGGGTCGCGTCGTGTCCTCAAGACACACGAGTGATACGCCGGTCTGACGTTGTGATTTCGTCGTGCCCTGTGTGTGTGTGTGTCTTTTTTTAGATGGCATTTGCTCTTAGTGGGACACTGTGGTCACTTCCGTGTAGTTGATTCTACGTTCTCGCCTCCTCTATTTTCCGTGAATATATCTAAAATTGTTATGCATATATACGTTGAGATGGGCGTTTTGATCAGGTTTTTCTGAAGAGGGGTAATAATTGTTCATTATATTTGTGGTACTGAAGGTACGAAGAGACCTCCTCTATATATAATGTAGCGCGTTAGTTGACGAAACGTTGCTATTAGCATTTTGGAATTTGTCCAAATGAACCGAATTTGACTTTGTTGACAGAGTTGATTGGCAGTGGGGCTCCGATGCCAGAATTCGATCGGATCTCTCTTTTTGTCAGGCGAGATAGAGAAAAAGGGGTGATCTTTTCGAAATAAATTTTATTTAGATCCCTCTTTTTGTTCAAAGGGCTGTTCACTCTCGAGTCAAGACTCTAGTGACCGGATACTCCATGTGACTCCATGCAACTCGGCTGAACTCTAGCGACTCTAACGACTCGCGATCGCTTGCGCTTTGGAGTATTATCAAGTTGTTTGTAAAATGCCGGAAAATGATTGGACGAAAATTTTGCACTGACAGGTCAACTAAACCCGTCTTTCACAATCCAATGTATCGATTATGACTCGACAATCAGAAACACGCTCCGACTCCCATCAACTCGAGTAGAACTCGGCTCGACTCCTATCGACTCCTTAGCGACTCCTATGGACTCCTTAGCAACTCTTACACCTTGGCTAACTCTTTTAAATCCTGCCAACTGTCTCTCATTTTGGAGTCGCGATAGAGTAACTTAGGAGTATTTAGATCGCTCGAGTCTCAACTCGAGAGTGAATAGCCCTTTGTTTTTGTTTTATATGATAGACAAAGAGGTTCTGATCGCTTAGACACGGAGAATCGTACTTATCAATTTGAAAATATCGGACCCTCTTTGTCTACTTCATGAAGCAGAGAGAGGATTCTATGCGAAAACCATTTTAAAATGATCACACCCGAGAGAAAGAAAGATCCGATTAAATCCTGATATCAACCTGAGGAGCCAGGGTGGTTACTATTTTTTTAAATTTTCTACTCCCGGCTTTCTCCTGCTTCTACCGGTGAACATTTATGATTTCTTCTGGTTTAGAAAAATATATACTTTCTTTGCGCATACCACAGATGTTTCATATAAGATTAGACCAATTTTTATAAAATCAAAAAATAAATTAAAGTAGTCCAAAAAAACTCTCAGTATAAATGTAACATTGAATGATGAAATATTTAGATTGAAATATTTCCTACTTCGGAACGTTGTAACTGAAACGAATGCGAGCTTCATTAAAAAAAATTGTAGTCACCAAAAATTGTAATACATATGAAAACTTTTTATATTGAAGCCCTTTAAAATTTGAAATATTTGAAGTAAATTTATATTGCTTGAGAATTGAGAATTTCAAAATTGTAAATTATACTCTGCAAAATTTAAAAAACTCAATTTTAATTGAAAAATTAAAATCTGTAAGAGAAAGAAATTAAGAATTTATCGTTTAGCATGAAAATTTAGAATTGAGCGGTTGGGTGCAAGAACGGCCTACTTTCATTTTCCGTAAGGTTGAAAGTCGAGTCCAGTCTAGTCACGTGACTAGCTACTCGCGAGATAAAACAGTGCGATACGAGATGACAGCGGAATGGAAATACGAATCCGAATCCGAAATCGAAATCTTAATTCGTAAACACAAAAGTTGGGTTAGGAGTAGAAGAGTCAAGTGTTGGAACGTCATGAAAGTTTATGGATGTTTATGAAGGTGAAAAAGTAATATGATGGTAAAATTTTGCATTGTATTTTAAAAGCGATCAAAGGCACAAGAGTGTTAGGATACTAGTCCTGAAGTTTTCCTATAGATGAAAACTCGTAATTTCATGGAGGAAGAATTTCTGTTAGCTATAGTAAGTCATAGGGTGACCTCTATATTTTAAAATTAAAACTAACAGAATTAAAAAAGTATATTTCTCATTTTATCGATCGCCGATAATTATTTCAATGTAAGTTGTTATTAAAGATATTATATCTTTGCTTGTTATGACTGACTTTGTCAATACACGGCATGAAATAAAATGTATTTCAGTAATTTTTCTACATTTTTAATCCAGGCGCAGATGTTCTTTATCAGGATATATGCGCGTTATATTCCCCCCGATAGTATTGTATGTGCCAATGACATGTAACTATAGTCACGAAGAAATAGTATACTATTCCTTCGTGACTATAGGCTACTCGATGAGATTAGATGAATGGCGATATAGTCTCAGACGCTACTGCAGTGATGTATTATAATGCTTGAAAAAATATAAAGTGAGAAATAATTGAATTTTTTAATGAAAGTTATAATTTCATGCTTATTATTTTCTGAACTGATTGATTAATTATTTGTTTAAAGTCATTGTTACGTTGTTAAATGACTGTATATGAATTAAATTTTCAAAATGATATATACATATACATTTAAAAAATTTTTTAAATTATTTTTGAAGCTTACTATTGAATTAAAGGTATAGAAATTCAATTTTTAAACAAGAAATATATATATATATATATAATGTGAAAACTATACTTGAATGTTCCAATGAAATTAATTTTTTAATGCTATTTACATTGTGAATTGATTAATTAATTATTAACTGATTCTGTTGGAACATACATTTTCTGGAATTAGTTTGACAGGTTGTTGATACTTCAAATTGTCAGAAATGAGAGCTCGAATTTGAAAAAAAATATAAAGTAAACATTTTTTGAATGTTTCAATGAAAATTATAGATTGATGCTTTAATGAATATCTCAATTCAATTTTAAAAATTATATCTAAATATTATGTTCAATTTTCTTCGAAAATTAGTATAAAAAGTTATCAATAATTAAAATTTTCAGAAATGAAATTTCATGCTTAAAAAATATAAAGTAAAAATTATTTGAATATTTCAATGGAAATAATAGTTGTATGCTTTTTATGCTGTAAACAGTTTAATTAATTATTGGTTGATTATTTCGTTAAAAACATTAAATTAAATAAATATTTTATTTGATTTTTTTTTAAATTAAGTAACATAAATTGATTATTTACACGAAGGTTATGTAATTGAATATTTATTATTATTTTTATAGTAAAGGTTTACTTTTTCTTTAGAATACCCTTATTGCAATTATATAATCTTTTCAGATACTTGTATCGTTGTGAAATGACTCTATCTGAATTCAATTTTCAAGATTATATGTAGATATATTCTATTTTTTAATTAGTTTAAAAGGTTAGTAATTAATTGAATGTATAGAAATGAAATTTATAATTTAAAGGAGAATATAATGTAAAAATTATTTGAATGTTTTAATGAAAATAATTGTGTAATGCTTCTTATGTTATGAACTGATTTATTAATTATTAACTGATTGTTTTCAAACTTACATTTCTGGAATTAGTTTAAAAGGTTATTGATCATTTAGATTGTCGGAAATGAGTGTTCGAATTTGGAAAAAAAAAAATATATAAAGTAAAATATATTTGAATGTTTCAATGAAAATGATACATTAATGCTTTAATGAGTATCTGAATTCAATTTCCAAACTTATATCTAAATCCTATGTTTAAATTTCTTCAAAAATTGGTACAAAAAGTTATTAATAATTCAAATTTTCAGAAATGAAATTTCATGTTTAAAAAATATAAAGTAAAAATTATTTGAATGTTTCAATGGGAATAATAATTGTATGCTTTTTATGTTGTAAACAGTTTAATTAATTATGGGTTGATTAATTTTGTTAAAAACTTTAAATTAAAAAAAGATTGAATTTGATTTTTTTTTTCAATTAAGTAACAGAGATTGATTATTTACACGGAGGTTATGTAATTGAATATTGGTTATTATTATTATAATAAAGGTTTACTTTTTCTTTAAAGTACCTTTATTGTAATTATATAATCTTTTCAAATACTTGTGACGTTGCAAAATGACTCTATCTGAATTCAATTTTCAAGATCATATGTACATATATTTTATTTTTATTTTTTAATTAGTTTAAAAGGTTATTAATGAATTGAATGTATAGAAATTAAATTTAAAATTTAAATGAGAATATAATGTAAAAATTATTTGAATATTTCATTAAAAATAATGGTTTCATTCTTTTTATGTTTTAAACAGTTTAATTAAATAATGGTTGATTAATTTAGTTAAAAACTTTAAATTAAATAAAGGTTAAATTTAATTTTTTTTCAATTATATAACATAAATTGATTATTTACTTAAAGGTTATTTAATTGAATATTGGTTATTATTTTTATAATAAAAGTTTACTTTTTCTTTAAAACACCTTTATTGCAATTATATAATCTTTCCAAACGCTTGTGACGTTGTGAAATAACTCTATCTAAATTCAATTTTCAAGTTTATATGTACATATATTTTATTTTTTAATTAGTTTGAAATATTAGTAATAAATTGAATGTATAAAAGTGACATTTAAAGGAAAATATAATGTAAAAATTATTTCAATGTTTAAATGAAAATAATTGTGTAATGCTTTTTATGTTATGAACTAATTAATTAATTATTAACTGATTCTATTAAAACTTACATTTTCGGGGATTAGTTTGAAAGGTTATTAATAATTTAAATTGTCAGAAATGAGAGCTCAAATTTGAGAAATATATATATAAAGTAAAAATTATTTAATGTTTCAATGAAAATTATAGGCTAATGCCTAAATGAGTGTCTGAATTTAATTTTCAAAATTATAGCAGAATACCATATATGTTTAATTTTTTTTTTAATTAGTATAAAAAGTTATTAATAATTCCAATTTTCAGAAATGAAATTTCATTTTTTTAAATATAAAGTAAAAATTATTTGAATATTTCAATAAAAATAACGGTTTCATTCCTTTTATGTTGTAAACAGTTTAATTAATTATTGGTTGATTAATTTAGTTCAAAAACTTTAAATTAAAAGAAGATTGAATTTGAATTTTTTTCAATTAAGTAACATAAATTGATTATTTACATAAAAGTTATTTAATTGAATATTGGTTACTACTTTTATAATGAAAGTTTACTTTTTCTTTAAAATACCTTTATTGCAATTATATAATCTTTTCAAGTACTTGTGACGTTGTGAAATAACTCTATCTGAATTCAATTTTCAAGATTATATGTACGTATATTTTTTTCAATTACTTTAAAAGGTTAGTAATGAATTGAATGTATAGAAATGAAATTTCAAATTAAAAGGAGAATATAAAGTAAAAATTATTTGAATGTTTCGATGAAAATTATAGAGATTAATGCTCAAATGAGCATCTGAATTTAATTTTCAAAATTATATCTGAATACTATGTTTAAATTTGGTTGAAGATGAGTATAACAAGTTATTAATAATTCCAATTTTCAGAATGTTTAAAAAATATGAAGTAAAAATTATTTGAACATTCCAATTAAAATAATAGTTTCATGCCTTGTATGTTGTGAACAGTTTAATTAATTATTGGTCGATCAATTTTGTTGGAAACTTTGAATTAAATAAAGATTAAATTAAAATTTTTTTCAATCAAGTCACATAAATTGATTATTTACTTGAAGGTTATGTAATTGGATATTGGTTATTATTGCTATAATTAAACTTTACATTTTCTTTAAAATACCTGTATTGCAATTATATAATATTTTCAAATGCTTGTGACGTTGTGAAATGACTCTATTTAAATTCATTTTTCAAGATTATATGTATATATATTTTAGTTATTTTTTATTAGTTTGAAAGGTTAGTAATACATTAAATGTACAAAAATGAAATTTCAAATTCAAAGGAGAAGATAATCTAGAAATAATTTGAATGTTTCAATGAAAATAATTGTGTAACGCTTTTCATGTTATGAACTGGTTTATTAATTATAATCTGATTCCATTGAAACTTATATTTTCTGTAATTAGTTTAGAAGGTTATTAATGAGTCAAATATTCAGAAATAAAAGTTCAAATTAAAGGAAATATATCAAGTAAAAATTATGTGAATTTTCTAATGGAAGTTATAGTTTAATGCTTCTTATTTTTTGAACTGATGAGTTGTGTGATCAAAAAAAAAGAGGAGGAAAATAACAGGTTTTGAAGAAGAAGCTAGAAAGCTAGGACGGAAGACGAGGTTTGGAAGGTGGTAAATAATGAGAGAAGGATAAGGAAAAGAGTAAACCAGGATATTGAGATGATAGAATGGAAACAATATTTTATGGAAATACTAGAAGGCGTAGAGAGGAATGTTAGGAAAGGAGGAGAAGATGGTAGGGATACAGATGAGGAGGAGGACATTACAAGAGAGGAAATAGTCAAGGTATTAAGGATGATGAAAGATGGAAAGGCACCTGGTATAGATGAAATTCCAAATGAAGTATGGAAATATGGGGAGACAGAATTAAAGGAATGGGCATGGATAATGGGCAATTGAGTATGGAGAGGAGAGGGGTGACCAGAGTTATGGGAAGAAGGACAAGTGATACCAATAGTGAAGGCAGGCAAATGGGAGGAGGTTAATGATTAGACAGGAGTGATATCAATGCCAACACTATATAAGGTATATGTGACTGTTTTACCGGAGAGGTTAAAAAAAGAAGTTGTGGAGAAAAAGATAGAGCCACCCAATCAGACAGGAATTTGAAAAGGGATGGGAGTGATCGACGATATATATGTTCTGAACTATTTAGTAAATAGGAGAATTAAAAGGGAGAAAGGAGCAATGATAGCAATGTTTGTGGACCTAACGGCGAAGTTTGACTCATTAGACCGTGCTGAGATAGAAAAAGTTATGGTGAAAAAGGGGATACGAGAGGGATTAACAAAGAGAGTATCGGAAATTTTTAGAGAGACAAAATGCAAGGTAAAAGTAGGAGAGCAAGTGGGAGATAGTTTTTGGTTGGTGAGAGGAGTGAGGCAAGGATGTCCTCTGAGCCCACTTTTATTTATTATATTAATATCAGACTTGGAAGAAGAAATGAAAAAAAAATGGATGGGAAGGAGTTGGGATAGGGAAAGAAAAGATATAAACACTGGCATACGCGGACGATATAGTATTGATTGCAGAGGATAAAGAAGGGATGATGGGCTTTATTACAGGATTAGAGAAATACTTAGATGGAAAAAAGTTGAATTTTAATGTAGAAAAGACAAAGATAATGAGGTTTAGAAAAGGAGGAGGAAGAAAGGAGGAATGGACGGGGAGATGGAAGGGAATAAAATTAAATGAAGTAAAAGAGTTTAAGTATTTGGGATATACCTTGCAAGCAAATGGAGATCATAGAGCTTATATAAGAGAAAGGGTAAAAAAGCAGCAGGGGTAATGAAACAGATATGGGGAATAGGAGAAAGAAGATTCAAAAGAAAATTTGAGAAGGAGAATGTGATTATTTGAAACGCTGGTATGGCTGGTATAAGATTATGGACCAGAGATATGGGGATGGAAAGAAAGGAAAGAGATTGAAAGTTTACAAGAAAGGTATATATAAGGTGTACGCTAGGGGTAGACGGGAGGGCGCCAGGATATATGGTGAGAGAAGCAACGGAAAGGGATAAATTAAGTACTAGAGCGGGAAAGAGGGCATGGAATTTTGAGACTAAGCTGTGAGAGGGAAAGGGAGGGGAGTTGGAGAGAAAGTGTTTGATGATGGTAGAAGAGAGGAGAGGGAGGGCGATGGAATTAACGAGATTGGAAGAAGAAAGCAGGGAGTTCTTTAAGGCTAGAGAGATAGATAACGTGACTGGAGTTAACTGCGAAGAAGTGTAAGAAAGGGGGAGAGAAAGACAATTAATAGAAAGATGGGGGATGATTGAGGAATCAAAATATAATATATTGTTTAAGATGATAAAAAAGGAAGAAGTACAAAAGTATTTAGAAGAGGGATGGGGAGAGAAAAGATGGACCACAATAGCAAGATTTAGATTGGGACCATAAAAGGTTACTTATAAATCGAATTTTCAGAAATGAAAGTGTAAATTAAAAATAAATGTAAAGTAATAATTGTTTGAATGCCTGAATGAAAATTATAGTTGAATGCTTTTTATGTTGGCAACAGATGAATGAATCATTAGCTGATCAATTTTTTTCAATATTAAATTACATAAAGATTATATTTTAACTTGTTTAAATTAAGTACATCGATTGATTATTTGATTGAAGGCCATGAAATTGAATATTGACTATAATTTCTATGATAAAAGATTATTTATGTTTGAAATACCTCTATTCCAATTGTGTAATTTTGGTGAATTTTTCGATGTTGTGAAATAAGTACCTGAATTCTGCTTTCAATATTATATGTAGATATTTTTTACTTTTCTGTGGAATTAGTTTAAAAGGTTATTATTAATTCAAAGTTTCAGAAAAATATAAAGTAAAAATTATTCGAATGTTTTTATTAAAATAACTGTTTATTGCTTTTTATGTTGTGAAATGATTAATTAATATATACATATTTTTTTTATTTTTCTGGAATTAGTTTTAAAAGTCATTAATAAATTAAATGTATAGAAATGCAATTTCAAATGAAAAACTGATTAACTGATTCTATTTTATAAATAAATTAAATTTTCAGGAATAAAAGTTCAAATCCTTCATATGAAAAAAGGTAACCTCCATCTTGTGTAAGATTGTAGTATAGAAGTAATCTTTATATAATCGAATATTGAATATGATGTGTATAATAAAAGTTTATTTATATTTAAAATACTTTTATTCTAATTTCATAATTTTCGAAATGATTGCGATGTTGTGAGATAATTATCTAAATAATCTTCAAACTTATATGTAAATGTGTTCTAAGTTTTTATGGAATTAGTTAAAAATATTATGAATAATTGAAATTTTTATATAAATATAAGGCAGAAGTTATTTTGATGTTTCATTGCAAATAATATGGTTGATTGATTTTTATGTTCTGAACAAATGAATCAACTATTCTAACTATTGAATGATTTATTATTTCCAAAAAAGTGAATTACATAAAGATTTACTTTGAATTGTTTTCAATTGAGTCACATAAATTGATTATTTACATTAAGGTTATGTGATTTAATATTGGCTGCTATTTCGATGATAGAATTTTTTTTCCCGTAATATATCTCCATTACAATGATATAATTTTTTGTAAATGTCGGTGATGTTGTGAAGTGAGTATCCGAATTCAAGTTTCAAAATTATATGTGCATATATTCAAATTTCTCCTGGTATTACTTTGGAAGGTTATTAATATTTTAAATTGTCAAATAAATATTAAATACAAGTTATTCTAATATTTCAATTAAAATAATTATTCAAAGCTCTCTATATTATGAACTCATTGATTAAATATTAACTGTTTCTGTTGAAAATTACATTTTCTGGAATTAGTTAAAAGATGATTCGTAAATTAAATTTAACAAAAGAAAAGTCAAAATTTAAAGAATGATATTTATAAAGTAAAAATGATATGAAAGTTTCAATGCAAGTAATTTTTTCACACTTTTTATGTTGTGAACTGATTAATTAAGAATAAGCTGAATAATTTTGTTCACAATATCAAATTACAGTAAGATTGGAATTTAATATCCTTTAATTAAGTAACATGAATTGATTATTTATTTTGAGATTATCTAATTGAATATTGGCTGAAATTTGTATCATAAAAGTTCATTTATATTTAGATAGTCTTATTCCAGTTACGTAAATGTCAAATTGCTTCATAATTTGCGAAATGAGTATCAGAATTCAATTTTCAACATTGTTTTTACAAATGATTTTATTTTTCCTGGAATTAGTTTGTAAGGTTATTATCATTCAAATTTCAATAACAATATAAAGTTAAAGTTATTTAAATGTTTCAATGAAAATAATTATATGATACTTTTCTTACTCTAAACTGATTAATTGATTATAAGCTGATTAATTTTTTTCACAATATTGAATTACATAAATATTGAATGTTGATTAATTTTAATTAGATAACATAAATTGATTATTCACTTCAAGGTTATGTTATTGAATTTTGGCTATAATTTTTAGAATAAGAGTTCTTCTTAATACCTTCATTATAATTATATAATTTTCTTAAATGTTTACGATGATCTGAAATGATTATCTGAATTCAATTTTCGAAATTATATGTAAATATGTTTTGATTTTTTATGAAATTTGTATAAAAGATTATTAGTAACTTAAATTTAAATAATGTAATTAAACATTTTGAAAATATGTGATGCTTTTTGTGTTTTTAAATGACTGATTAATTATTTATTGATTCTACTAGAACTTAAATTTTCTGGAATTTTTGAAAAAGCTTATTAATCAATCAAAATATTCAGAAATGAAGGGCAAAATTGAAGAAAAAAAATGGAGTAAAAATAATTTAATTGTTTCGATGAAAATAATTGCTTGAGGGTTTTTATGTTGTGAACTGTTTAATTAATGATTAGATGATTTATTTTAACAACAAAATTTAACTACATGAATATTTAATTTAAATTGTTTCAAATTCAAAATCATAATTTGATCATTTACTTCCAGGTTTTGTAATTGAATACTGGATATAATTTGTATAATAAAAGTTTATTTAAATTTGAAGTACCACTAATTACATTATTTTTGAAATGATGCTGATGTTGTGAAACGTGTGTCTGCATTCATTTTTTAAAATTATATGTGAATATGATCTTATTTTCTCTGAAATTAGTATGGTATAATAATCATTAGCTGATTATTTTTTTCAACAATTTTAAATTACATGATGATTGAATTTTAATTTCTTTTGATTAGGTAACATAAACTGATTATTTACTTCAAGGTTATATAATTGACTATTGACTATACATTGTATAATAAGAGTTTGTTAATGTTTAAAATACCTCTATTAAAATTATATAATTTTTTAAATTTTGGGATGTTGTGAAATGAGTATCTGAATTTTCATTTCGAAATTCTGTGCACATATATTTTAATTCTCTCTGGAATAGTTTAAAGGGCTACTAATAATTCAAATTTTCACAAAAATATGAAGTAAAAATTATTTCAATGATTCAATGAAAATAATTCTTCACAACTTTTTGTGTTATGAAATCAATAATTTGATTGGTCAAGAAATTTGAAGGAATAACTTGTGATTCGAAAATTGAGCGAAGGAGAAACATGAACATAAAAGTTGGCGCGCGCTTGCGCGCGCACATAATAGTCTAGTTCTATTTAATTCGAGGTTAAATCCAGCACTTGGCTCTGAACTTCTATGAGTCAATATATGTACTCGAATTAATATTGTAAGACAAAAAATTAATTTGATGTTTTACAGCTCTTTCGTATTTGACAACCCCATTTCGCATCATTTTTCTGTTTTTTTTTTATTTTTGATTAGTTGATCTTTGACAGATACCTATGCAAGAAAAATGTGTCAAAAATAACAAAAAATGAAACTGGGTAGCTGCAGCAAAATTCGATTTGAAAACACTACTTATATTAAATTATATTTTTTTGTTTAAATTCAACATTTGTCCTCAACTAAACATTTCAACCAGATATACCAATTAAAAATCAATTTTACTGAAATCACAAAAACTTGATCTTATTTATTGAACATCGGGGGATCTAAACCCAAAAAGATGACTTTTTTACCAAAATATTAATTTTCTATCCCAAAAGACGAAAGTTCAACAAATCAGTCGAATCATCGACCAAAAATGACAAGTTTTCACGAAAATAATTGAATCTTCACTAATAGAGTACATTTTTTTAATACAAATAATTAACCTTGAACCGTAAAAGATAAACTTTCCATCAAACAAGATGACTTTTCTGCCGAAGCGTGAATTGTTAATGTAAAAGGGCGAAATTCTGTCCAAAAAGACAAATTTTCAACAAGGCAGTTGAATTTTCGACCAAAAAGTATGACTTTTTATCAAAATTGTTGATTTTTCAACAAAATAGTTTCATTTTTAATTTAAAAATTAATGAATTCTGAACCAAAAATATAAAGGTCATCTCTTCAAATAAAAATAATTAACTTTCAAACTAACAAAAAATATGACTTTGTGACAAAATAGTTGTATTTTCAACAAAATAAGACAATTTTCAACCAAATAGTAGAATTTATTAACCAAAAGAGATGAATTCGGGAACAAAAATATAATAGTAGACTTTTCAAATAAAAAAGAATTAACTTTCAACCATAAGATATGAGTTTTCAATATAAAAAGATGAATTGTTAGCCGAAAAATAGAACCAATTTTCTATCCAAAAGGATGAATGTCCAACAAAACAGTTGAATTTTCTACCAAAAAAGATAACTTGTTATGAAAATAGTTGAATTTTCAACCAAACATATAAATGTATACCTAACCAATTTTGCATATTTATTTTCATGAATAGGTATAACTCTCTTCAGAAACTTTTTAAATCGATTGGTAGAAAATTTATCTTTTTTGGCAGAAAGTTCATTATTTTTAGTTAAAATTCTACTTTCATATTTATGGTTCCGAATTCATCTGTTTTGGATAAAAGATCTTCTATTCGGTTGAAAAATTAATTATTCTGTTAAAAATTCAACTATTTTGTTACAAGTCATATTTTTTGGTTGAAAGTCAATTATTTGGCTGAAAATTATTCTATTTTGCTCAAGAGTCATATTTTTCGTTAAACTTAATTCTTTTTAATTGAAAAGTTTAATTTTATATTTTCAGTTCAGAATTTTACTATTTGATTAAAAATTGAATTATGTTGTTAAAAATTAAACTGTTTTGATAAAAAGCAATCTTTTTGGTTGTTAATTCAACAGCTTTGTTGCAAATTCGTCTTTTTGGATTGAAAATTCGTCCTTTTAGAAGAATAATTTACCTTTCATTAGAAGAGTCCTCTTTTTATAAAAATTTCAGCTTTTATGGTTGAATGTTACTTCTTTTTTTTGTTTTGTTTGAAAAGTATACTATTAAATTTTCAGTTCTG
>CAKNXH010036841.1:81-12548 GCA_932178445.1 Andricus quercusramuli | reverse complement strand
GTCGGAGACAGAACAGCCGCTGGAGACAAACACCTGGTAAAAAGACTGGCCAACTATTCTGAAAAGGACTGTCGGAAAGAGAACAGCCGCTGGAGACAAACACCTGGTAAAAAGACTCGCCAACTATTCTGAAAAGGACTGTCGGAGAAAGAATAGCCGCTAGAGACAAACACCTGGTAAAAAGACTCGCCAACTCTATTCTGAAAAGGACTGTCGGAGAGAGAATAGCCGCTAGAAGTGCTGTTGCGTTGTATTCTTAGGTTAATCTTCCTGGGGATTACGGCTTGCAGGTTATTACGATCTCGGGTTAACCTTCCTGGGGTTCGACGCTTGCAGGTTATTGTTTTCTTGATTTATAACCTTTCTGTAGCATTTGAGATTAACCTGTCATGGATAGTATGTTGTCAGCATAGCATATTAGGTCTGATTATCGCAACTGTACAAATATATTGCGACATATGGTTTTGCATAAGTATTTGAGGTTATTTTCTGACAAAGTTATCCTTAAGATTCTTTAGAATCAGCACACATTAAATGTGAGTTGGATCGATGTTTTATATTAGATTATGCGGTAGTTGATAGCTTTCTGTTTATAATTATAATACATAAAATACAAAAAAAATTAACTATAAAGAAAAAATAAAAAAAATATTTAAAAAATAATAAACTATATCCGCCATTTTGAATTTTTGAATGCTACACGTATAAAGTGCCATCTGGACGTATCACATCATAAAATAGACTTTACACGTAAAAGATCAAGTGATAGTTTATTGTTAAACCTCGCAGATATTTTTTTCTAATGTATTTCAGTATCATCTGAAACTTGAAGTTTCTAAAATTCAAAGAACGATATATCTGCTTGTAAAAATCCGTTTAAAAAAAGTGGGTAGTGGTTTTTGAAGTAGAAGATAGTAGCTTTCTGATGCCGTGTTTTTTGCACCTTTAGGTTTGGATATCTCGGAAACCTAGGGTGATGGAGCAATTCTGAGTTCCGATTCGGATTCAGCGCGTCAAATTCCTTCGGGTACACTAGGTCCGGTCTGTGGGTGTGAAAATGTGTTGGCCTGTGTAATACGAAGAGCTTCGGGACCGAAAAAAAATTCGAATTATCGAAAATTTGTCTTATCGAAAGTAAGAATATAAACGCACATAATGCGTTAAAATACGTTTATAATACGTTCCATTGCACGTAATATGAATTTCCCGTGAGGTTGAATTATTCCGGATAAGGGCTGTATGCAACATTTTTTGCGCATATTCAATGCGTAAGAAAATCTTAACTGAACGTGAACATTGTGATAAGGTAAAAGAATCAGGAAAAGGGAAAAATATGGACATAATTATGGACATAATTAGGACATATTAGCGCAGATCATGCCAGTAACACGATCTTTGCTCTTCCTTTCACTATGACACGTGTCTTTTTTGAATGTCAAAGTTCTATTTGGTAAACATTTGGAAAAAAGAACAGTTTCATCTGCATGGAAGATATTCTCTTTTTGAAGTCCTCGTATCCTAATTGAGTTGCGAAATATTCAGCTTTTTCTGGACAATAGGACCAGCTAAGGGAATATTCTGGATTCGAGCGAATTTCATTTATTGCACCATCGATGTTTCTAATAATGGAAAGCGAGATGTTTTTATGCGCTTCTGATCCGGTTGCCCTAATAGCATGGAACGTTCCGCGCTTACGTTCAGAACGTTTCCGGAACGTGTAAGATGTCCGCCCCTTGGGAACGTTCCAGGAACGTTCCGCGCTATTAGGGTGTAAACAAGAATTTTCAGCAGCAGACAAAATCTTCTCCTTGTTCTCAAAAATGGTAGTTGAAGAGTTGGCAGGTATTCCGAAATCAGCAGCAATGTCATTCCTTTTGAATCTTTTGTCGACACATTGAATGAGTTTCACTTCCTTACTCAGAGAAAGTGTTTTATAAGTCATTTTCTCCATACTTTTGAAAGCCACAATGGGCCAATCTCACGCAATCGCGTAGGTTATAAATGTGAATTTCCCGAAGTATGTTGGTTACTCACTACCATAATTCGAATTACAGAGTTTATTATCTCAGCGGAGCATATTATATTCTTCGAATTATCGAGAAATTTGAATTATCGAACTTCGAATTTTCGAAAAATATTAACATGGGTAACGTCGATTTTCAGCCGGGGCCGAAAAAAAAGTTCGAATTATCGAAAATTCGTATTATAGAGGTTCGTATTATCGAAGTTTCACTGTATAATGGTCTGTGTGTGTGTGTTTGTATTTAGATTAGAAATTGATATCAATAAATGGTCACTTATTAATGATTTATCACAAGCGCATATTTTATAATTTTGAATATACCGTCGCTTTTCGGTACATGTGCAGCTGAAAGAGTCGCGGTCTGTTAGCATCACTGCTACTGCATGATCCATGGTTAGAACTATCGAACAAATGTGACGTGCGCCGAAGAAAGGGGGCTTACTCTGAAAAAATCGAAATCGAGGTTTTTACACCTCTCGATAGCTTTCGAGTTGCTCTTTTTAATGAAACCATCGAAAAAAAATTCCGAGCGTTATTATTGCTAATATTTGAGTTGATAGGTACCCGAGAAATCGTGCTTTCGCTCGAGAGCTCGAGATCCCGTGAAACACCTCCCATCACTCACCACTACATCTCCGCGTCTCATCTATACCCCGTCCTTGAGCAGCGCCGCTATATGCGTGAGAATGTAGTAGCAAGTGGAGAGGGAAGATTTCCTTAGTCTTCCCTCTCTCCTAAAAGTCGCGTCTATCGGGTCGACTTCGACCGCTCGTCCTGAAAAATCTCGCTTTCCAGAGTAAGCCCCTTTCTTCGGCGCAAGTCACAAATGATCAAGATTTTTTGAAAATCATTTTTATCAAATATCCTCAATTCTTCATACGATGAAAATTATAATTATACAAGATACAATACCAAATAGTTGTAAGAAAAACATAAACTTCAACTATTTTTGGTTCTAATTTGAACATTCTTCAATTTCTAGTCAAATTCGGCATCGTTTACTTATATTGGACATACCACTTAACACTTCATATCATGATTATTATATGATAGACAATTTTAAGTGAAAACTAAAATGTAAACCTTAACAATTTATGTATCCTGATTTAAAAATTCTCGAATGTTAAATAATTTTTGCATCGTTCAGGTATATTGAATCCCCAGAAATGTCTAGGTTTAAGGTTTAATTCTTTCATGATGATTTATTATGATAGATTAAAAATTTTAAATTCCAAAGCTTTTTCGAGTTTAAATCGTGTGCGAAACTATGAATGTTACCGACGTTTCCTAAACATTGCAGTTCACTTCTTCAGGGCTGACCTGAAACTGAAGTTTCAGGTTATGCTGTTCTTATACATGTATTCTCTACGATGCCTTTGATTGGCCAGAGCGCCCCATGATGGGGTCTGGTCGAACTTGATTGGCCAATCAAGTCCTTTTTAAAAAAACCGGGAGAACGGTAAGCCAAATCGGATTAGTATTATATCCGACTGAAACGCACACGATTAAAACCCGAAAAAGCTTTGAAATTTTATATTTTCAATCTATCATATTCAATGATAATTATATGATAGACAATTTTAAATGAATAAAACTAAAATGTAAATTTGAACATTTGTTTGTATTCTACTTTAATCATTCAATTATATTGGGCAACCTGCAATCTTCATACAATAATAATAATTGTATAATAGACAGTTTAGCAAAATTGACCACTAAAATATAAGTTTGAAAAATGCTTTGCCACATTTCAATGGACATTGATAAATGACTGTGATGTGACAGTTATGCAACAGATAAGAACATGTTATGTGAGGGGCAATAACATGTTATTTAACTAGTTGAGAACTGGATTGGGCCAGAAACTTATTAGTGCTGTCTCCAAATGTATGTCACACTTCTGTAACAACGTTAGAGAACAGTTCTATGAAGAAGTTAGGAGACATAACCTTTTTCTGTCACAGATTCGTAACAACTCTGTAACAGCGTTTGATATGTAAAAAATATTTTTATAACAATTCCGGAACAGGGTTACAGTCTGAAATTATTCTGCAACAGCGCCGTAACAAATATATAGCAGTGTTACGATACAATTTTTTTTCAATTGATCCCTAACAATTTCATATCAGTGCTACAACCTTTTTTTATAATCTGTAACGATTCTGTAACAGTGTGACAAGGATATGTAACAGTTATGTAACAAATATGGAACTCAAATACGTAACAGATATGTAACAGGAATACATAACTATTACATCACACGTAAAATAATTAGTTTCCCACAGAATTAGATCACCCTAATAGCACGAAACGTTCCGCTGGAATCTGCGGACCGTTTTCGAAACGTGTAAAATGTCCGTCGCTTGAGAGCGTTCCCAGAACCTGTAGGGAACCTTCCGTTATTTCGTTATTGTAAGCTATTTTAGTGATTTCTCCAGCAGAAAGTTTCTCTGTGAATTAACTGATTGCAGAACATGGCGCTTACGTATATGTGACGTTGTTAGGTAATATAGATATAATATTAATATTATAAAAACAAGGTTTTTTTTATTGCAGTTTGTTATACTTGTTATACTAATAATACTTACGGCCTTCAAAAGCGTTTTTTAAAATCTACTTCGAAAGAAAGGTTTCTCCTTTTCATCCATTTAAAAATATCCTTCTTAGAAATTTGCGTTTTAATCATTTATTTTACTTTTATGCTATATTAACTGAGATGCACATCCCACTTTCTTGATTCAAGAGATAATTTTTGTAATTATTACGGAACGATTGTGGATCAGTTGTTTATAACAAGTGTTCAAGAACAACCGTGTCATTCATGTGACATGACAGTTTCATTGATCTGTTATACGTCTGCTATATTGTAAAATTTGCATACGGTGATAGCACCATAATGTAACGCCCGTACATCATTGTTACGTGAAATCCTTAAGAACGAATACATAGAAAAGTTACGGAAAAATTATTCTAGAAGAGAAGTGATACTATCGTTTCATCACTATCTTACATAGAGGTTACATTTTAAAATGTTGATAAAATAAAATAACCGCATAGTAACTTTGTTTCATAACAGTTATGTAACAGACTTATGGAATTGGTCAAACGGAATGTAGTGACTTACGTGTGTCTTCCATCACTGCGTTATATACAGCTCAAATATTGTGAAATTCTGCAATTGCGATAGTACTGCATTGTAACACCATCTCATAACCGTTAAGTTACCTCGCTATGGAATGTGTATGGAGCAATTATATGAAACTTGACCTCACAAACGTTTGACATTATTGTGCTGTAAAAGTTCTATCACCCTGCGGCATATCTGTTACATTATATAATTTCAGAACTATCACGTATACCTACCCTAACACCGTTACAGAGCAGTGGGACCTTCATGTTCTATAATTGTTATGCTACATAACTGTAACAATGTTATGTATAAATGTGACCTTTTTGTTACGTAACATTTACAGAACGTGTCCGCTGGGATGCATCATGGCAGGTGACGACGTGACGCATTTTTTCAGAAAAAGAGGTTATAGTATCTCTCTTGGTTTATACATTTTCGTTTTTGTGTATTACTCACCATTTTATATTAATAAAAATCAATAATTAATATAATATGAGTTGAACGCACCTTTTGCAGCAAGAAACATGCAAAAGTTCAAACTAAAATTTCAAATTGTCTTAACATGCCTCATGCAGGTGGCAATATAACGCGTCCAACTCGAATACACCCGTCAGTCTCTATAAAATGTGCACTTGTAATATTACATTAATAATAAATTATTTTAAGAAATTAACTATTTCTTAGATTAAATGTAGTTATCTTTTGTATGTAAAAAACTTTTTCATATATATTAATATATTTATCTGTATTATTATTAATAGCATTTCTCAATTTCAAATAGATCGTCGCTTTTCGGTGAAGTGGCTGTCTTTTAGATGGCAGTAGAAGGCGGCCACCCCGAATACACACGCAAGTGACCAACAATTGTAGCGCCATACAGCCATAGCGGCGAGTGGTGGTTACAAGCTTCCCTAAGGACCATATGGCATCAAGAAGTTTCAGTGAGAGGAGTTTACTTCTACACCCCAACATCTTGACCAGAGAACTATAGGCCAATAACTTGTCCGAACACTCGGTACTATAGTATAAGATCTTTACAACTATCCTGATCGACAGCATTGTTCGGAGAATTGGGCCTGTGTGGGCAGAGATGTACGGACAAAGTGGCTCGAAAGAAGATATAGCAGGCTACTAAGAGAACCTGTTAATTGACAGGTGCATTTGCAAAGACGTAGTTTTATAAGTATTATTATACACCTTGGCACTGGAGAGACCTATACATATTTAAGCGTGCCTGAGATCTCACAGTAGCTCTTGATTACTCAAGCGAAATATAGTGATGAGAGACAAGCAAACAGTCACAATTATCTTGACTATGAAATATGCACTTGTAATATTACATTAATAATCAATTATTTCAAGAAATCAGCTATTTCTTAGATGCAATGTAATTAATTTTTTTGATGTAAAAAACTTGTTCATATATATTAATATTATATATATTAATATATTTAGCTATATTATTATTGATAGTATTTCTCAATTCCAAGTAGGAACCGCGCTTTTCGGTAAAGTCGCGGTCCGTTAGATTGAATCGTCTAGTTGCAAAACCGGCCAAATCCTTGATTTTGGTAAATGCGTTTTTTCAGTTTTTAGAGTCCTAAGTGAACTTTTCAATCAACTAGAAACAAGAAACCATGAAAAAACTACTTAAATCCCTGTTTTATATGCGTTCGAAAATCACGATTTGCTGCAAAACCGGTCAAATCTCCATGCTGAAAATGGCCGCTCGTTTCGTGTAGTTTTCACCTACATACTTGAGGAGATAGAAGTTTGTCAAAGAAGTTCCTTTTAATCAAGCAAGAAATAGGAGAAGTGTTTTGGAACATTATGCCCTAATGTCTTTAACAACCAAAGAGTTCCCATCTTATTCAGGCTCAGTGTGACAGAAAATCAGCTTTCCCCAACAATTTTTTTTTTTGGAGATGGCCGGTTTTGCAACTAGATGATTCAATTGTAGCGCCATACGGATATAGCGGCGACTGGCGGATACAAGCGTCTGTAGGTCCTGCAGTAGTGAAGTTCTTTTTGCCCCTAAGTGTCTTCTTCACCTTATTGGCAGTGATTGATGGATATTCCTCATATGATGTTATGAGATTGTCGCAAAGCTCCTTAGAGCGGATAATGTTCTCAGTGTATCAGTGTCTTCTGTACCTTCCTCCTTGCATCAGCTAACACCAATATTTTGTCAACAATGTGCTGCTTGCAGCTTTAGTTTGTTCAAAGCGTGATGGTAGATTCACAGTTCGTTGGCGAACTTTTGGACCGTTTCGTAGACGCTCTATCAGATGTTATGTAGTCAATCACACACTGAACACGTGACGCTTTCTGTCTTCCTCAGCCAATCTTCTTGTTCAGTTGATTGCAAGCATATTCTAGTCTTCTTATCCATTTTAGCCAAAACTTTGCGACTCAGAAGAAACCTAGATTTCAACGTTCCTCCTTTTTCTGAAATCGCTATCTTAATGTCGCTTCCTCTTCTTTGTCTACGGCTTGTTCATGCAGCGGCTGTGAAAGCGCTCTGCGTCCATATCCAGTTTTCGAGAGGTGGGAAGCTTCATTTCGCAAAGGTTGTTGCGAAACGTGCTAAAGCTCTAGGTGTTTCTGGTACCACAGAGTGTGCATATGCGACTTAAAGACTCCCTCAACAGTGATGATGTTGGCATGGTAGCAGTCCAACAAGTCATCCTGAAGTCGATGAATTCACACAATGTGAGCATTTTGTCTGTTCGTCGCCGTGTTTCCGTCCAAATTATTTTCAGCATCCTGAACTCTAGGGTGATCGGTAGTGTTTGCCGACATATTGTCAAATGGCCTGTGCGTTCGATTATCATGAACTGCACTTACTACAACTATGTTTGGTGTTATCATTATTGTTCCAACGAGTAGCTAGTGAAAGGGTTCTTCCATCCTTTTCGAGCCCCACATGCAAGGATAAGGCTCCATACTCTGGGAGATCGCCCGGTATCCCAGAGTCACAGTTTAAGAAACCTCGCCCAGGGGCCATTCAGCTTTCGGTAGGGTTGTTACGCCTCCGCTTGGGGGTTTTTTCCTTTGGGGCCATTTCTGGACAATTATCCGTGACTGCTTATTGTTTATTGCAACCATATTCAGCAGAAACCCGTGGTACAGGGCCCCTCTCTCCGCAACTTGAGGACGCTCTCAACGGCTTAGTCATAGGCCTGCTGGTTCAATTTCAAAGAAACCTATGAAAAAAAGTAAAAAAGTAAAAGTAAAAGTGAGAATAAAAAAATATATATAGAGAGAGAAATAATGAAGAATGTACATTGTGTAATTAATTTTTTCAGAGGTATTGGGGCTGTGATAGTGTTCCTGATGATTTGCGCAAGTATATATGAATATGGAACCATCTCAGTGAAGGACCAAGATCTTTTAAGTACCTCGAACAACAGTGAACGGAGTGTATCATACATTGATAAGAATCTGCCTCAGGATCACAGGATATCGATGACTCAACATATCGACAAAGAGATGTTCGAGAAGATTTCAAAGGATGTGCCAAAAGACATACATCCAGTACCAGTGAAAAAGGAAGCAGGTTGAAACTTTTTTCATAAATAAAAATATATACTAGATACACTGAGAAAAATGTTTTGCTTGACCACAAGAAGTATTGTTGGCTTAACAAAATAATTTTTCTGTTCTTCGGGCAACAAAACTGGTTTGTTGGGCCTAAACCATTTTTTTTTATTTTTTTTTGTCCCCAAAAAACTATTTTTTTACCTAACAAAACTGGCTATTTGACTAAACCAAGTTCTTTTACTGGCTCAATTAAATTTTTTATTCAATCTCCCAAATCCTTGGTTAGCCTTACCAACTCGTGTTCGAGCTTTAACCAGATTATGTATCGGATTATGTATTATGTACCGTAACATCTTAGATATCTGTATCACAGTTCAACTTCCAGATATTGAGTTTTCGTCTGCTTTAATAACTATCTGTTCTTATCACTGTTGTTTTCCCTAAGAAAATACCGACAGAAAATTTGGGCAGTTATGTCGTAAAATCAAGAGTAAATTATACTTCCTAAATCTAAATCAAGATCACGATTGAATATAATGGTAATCATACTGGGTATTCTTACAAAATATTGATTCGTGCAATGATTATTTTTGGGAATAAAAAGTCCGAGTTTCATTGTTAACCTTCATTTTTGTATAAGGTGCAACCTGAGATTTAATAAGATCACGAAGGAATAGTGAAGAGTTATATCACTCTTGTGTTTGCTGAGCAGAGGTGAGAAAAACAACCTGCAAGAGATCTCTAATGTTTGCCAAGCATACAAACCTTGCTCGCCATCCTGCACATGCGCATTACTGTTTTTGTGTCACGTGTTATCCCCACTCCCCTCTGTCATATTTTGACATCTTGATGCATTTTTAGGTTATGTTCGTTTGTGTTTTCATTTTGTTGAGTGTATACCACGTTCCCTAATTGTTTCTGAACCAAAAACGAAGAGAAACGAAGAAACTACATCGAAATTATTATAATCATTTGCAACGTACGTGTACGTAAGGAAAGAAGGTTCATTTCAGTAAACAAAATACCGTACGTTATTATATTCAAAATTTTCATATTTCATAAGGCAGTCAAACTGGCAACCCTTACGAAAAGATAAGAGAGGAAAAAAATGACAGGTGTGTCATTTTTTCCCTGGAATTTTTTCGCAACCACAAGAAAATGACAGGGAAACGACAGGCAAAATGACAGGAAAACGACAGCGGAAAATGACTGGCTCTAATTGGCCATAATTTATAATAATATTGTGTAACATTGTAAATTATCGAAGACTTGCAGACTTATTCGTAAACCATTTAAACTTTCCTGTAAAGCTTAACAAATCATTAGCAAAAAAAAAATTATTATGGGAATTTTCATGATGAAACACCTTTCTGTAGCCTGTTGCTAATTCCGAATTATCTTCAAACACATAAATTGTGGAATGTGTTCGATTTGCCATTTTAATGCCTTCTTTTACTTACAAAGTGCTAAACTTAAGTACCACGGGCAACAATTTCAGACTATTTCCAACTTTATTTATCCCTCAACAAGTTCAATGCGTGCTCCTAATTCCATGATCCAACAAAGAATGATCTCGCCACGTGCATCTAAGAAAAAGTGAACCAATTCAAGGGTCCGTAGGTTGCGCGTGGCGGAACCATTCTTTGTTGGATCATGGAATTAAGAGCACGCATTGAAATTGTTGAGGGATGAAGAAAGTTGAAAATAGTCTGAAATTGTTGCCCGTGGTACTTAAGTTTAGCACTTTGTAAGGATAAGAAGTCTTTAAAATGGCAAATCGAACACATTCCACAATTGATCTGTTGGAAGATAATTCGGATTTAGAAACAGGCTACAAGGAAGTGTTTCATCATAAAAATTTCCATAATAGTTTTCTTTTGCTAATGATTTTTTAAGCTTCACAGGAAAGTTCAAATGGTTTGCGAATAAGTCTGCAAGTCGTCGGTAATTTACAATTTCACACAATATTATTATAAGTTATGGCCAATTAGGGCCAGTCATTTTCGGCTGTCGTTTTCCTGTCATTTTGTCCGTCGTTTCCCTGTCATTTTCTTGTGGTCGCGAAAAAATGACAGAAAAAAAATGACAGGGAAAAAATGACACACCTGTCATTTTTCTCCTGACATATCTTTTCTTAAGGGAACCGTTAGTGGGGACAACACGTGATACGACAACAGCAATACGCATTCGGAGGGTGGCGAGCAAGGTCTCTGTGATTGGCAAACTCTTGGAGGTTGCTCATCCCACTCCCCACGTATAGTGGTACTACTCCTTACTATTCCTTCGTGAATTAGATATACTTTACTGTGCTCTTGTCTTAGATTCAGGAAGCAAGATTTACTTCTGTTTCTAGGATTTTTCCACATTTTTAGGAACACTTTCCTACATTTGCAAAGAGATGAACTCAAGATTTCAAAATGTTGATTTAGCTAAAATCAAACGTTTAACTTTAAAACTAAATATTTCATGACTCGTTTATTAACATAATTTCGACATAGACTGATTCGACGCAAAATTTTCTGAACTTCAAAATGATTATACCTACAAAGTCGTAGATTCAAAGGGTCAAACCACAAACTTTCTGTTGGTTACTTACAGTTGTGTTGTTTTTTATGTATGTGAATCGGAAATGAATTTGGATCTTGTATTAGATTACATATTCCTTAATCGTGATAATAGTGAATATAAAATTTTAAACTGAAATGCTGACAAATTAGTATTTTCACTTGAAATTGTTGACCACTGATCTGCATCAGCTCGGTAGAAACCATTCATCCAGAAAATTGCACATGATCTGGTCAGCTATCTATTCTTTAAACTTATCATAGTCATTATTATTCACTTTTATCATAATTATGTTTCATTGAGTAGAGAAAAAACAGCATTCCACCACGATTTCAGTTTTCAAAAGGGGAGTGCCAGGTAGTGTGTTTCTTGTTTCGATTTATAATTTTTGTACATACACTCAACTCCCGATATAAGAACGGTTTCAGACATCGATCGTAGTGGCCTTGATCCTGAATCGTGGGAATTCAAACGTAAGCAGGCAGGGCTCCATGGATATATATCAAGTATAAATCAAGTAGCTCTAAGAGTAGCTCTAAGTAGCTCTAAGAAAGCATCCCGAGGCGATCCAACGCTTGCGGCCGCTGTGTATGGATAACGCAGCGGTAAAATACGAACTCCAAACTACACTATACTCCTAATTTTGTGAATACAACATCATCGCAGAAGATTTCAGACATCGTATTATATTAACTTATAACATCCTCATCTCATCAGTCACTTAACTCAGTGGGATGGGGTCAACTTTGCACGTAGCAACTTTGCACGTGCCCAACTGTGCACGTCGATGGCCAGACGGACAACTGTGCACGTCGTTGGTCAGACGGACAACTGTGCACGTCGTTGGTCAGACGGACAACTGTGCACGTGCCATCTGTGCACGTGCACAGTTGTCCAAGTTACAACTGTGCACGTCTAAATTTCGACGTGCACAGTTGTCCAAGTACCATCTGTGCACGTGCACAGTTGTCCAAATGACAACTGTGCACGTTGAAATTTAGACGTGCACAGTTGTCACTTGGACAACTGTGCACGTGCACAGATGGTACTTGGACAACTGTACACATCGAAATTAAGACGTGCACAGATGGACTCCTGTGCACTTTAACGTGCACAGATGTCACTTTCCTAACTGTGCACGTGCACAGATGTCACTTGACCAACTGTGCACGTGCACAGATGTCACTTGCCCAACTGTGCACGTGC
>CAKNXH010036820.1:924-13081 GCA_932178445.1 Andricus quercusramuli | reverse complement strand
TTGATCCTCTTCAGTAGAAAATTAAAAATTTTAATTTTAAATTAAGGACTTAAATTTGAGACTGAATTTTCCGTTTTTTATAATTCAATCGTGTACATTACAATTGAAAATTGATGTTTATTTATTTTTTGTATTTTAAATGGGAAAGATTCTTGGAAATAATTTTCAATTTATCTTGTTAGTAATAAATTTAATTAAAAATTCAATCAGTATTCAAGTAAATGACTTGTATAAAATTTGCTTGTAATCTTCAATAATCTTCAATAATTGAAGCCTCGGCAGAGATAACGTTCGATCAACAAAAATATTTTTATTTGAAACTATGCTCGTCGTGATAAGAGATTTCTACCCAAGGATTTTCTATTCTATCTCATGGTATATTTGTCATTGAAAAATTAAGAAATATAACAAATTATATCAACATATAATTACTGTTTGAACAAAGACCAGGTTAATTAGTAAATTTCTGATGTTAAATTTTGTCGTTTGTACAAGTCGAATAATTGATGGAGAAACGAGAAAAAATCTGCCTTGGCCCGGATTTGAACCGGGAACGCCACTATTCATGAGTATAGCGTTTAAGCAATTGTGCCACCGGGACCGCAGCAGATCGTTTCTTGTTTTTCCTATTTCACGATCTGCTGTGGTTCCGGTGGCGCAATCGGTTAAACGTTCTTCTCGTAAACAGTAGCGTTCCGGGTTCAAATCCTGGCCAAGGCAGATTTTTTTCTCGTTTCTCTAAAAAATACTTGACTAGCACAATCGACAAAATTTAAAATAAGAAATTTACTATGTTAACCTGGTCAACTACCTAACAGCAATTCTTTAAATTATATTAAGATTCGGGAATTATTCTGATTAGGATTAATCACTCAAAAGTAAATTTTCACAGATTATTAAAATGCTGATATGCGTCATCCTGCCAAAAAGGAGAAATAAGAAACGGATTGCTGTGGCCCTGGTGGCGTAATTGCTTAAACGCTCTACTTGTGAAAAGTAGCGTTCAGGGTTCAAATCCTGACCGAGGAAGATTTTTTCTAGCTTCTCAAAAAATTATTTGATCAGTACAATAAACAAAATGAAGCATCAGAATTTTAAAACAGATTTTTGTTAATCCAATTTTATTTCTGCCGAACTGAATTAATAGAAAGAAATGAGAAAAGTCAACTAATCTTGGTTGAAAGTTGATTTTGTTGTTGTTGAAAACTCTACCATTATTTTTTTGATTTGTTTGGAAATTACCCTGTTTTCTAGCAAAATAATGCGTGTATTTCTGAAAAAAGTTTCTTCTCTCGATCTCTCTAGTAGCTTAATGGAAAATCACCTGACTGGAAATCAGTATTTTTGTGGTTCGATTCCCAGCGGAGTGAAAGAAGAAGACCTTTTTTGAAAAAAAATATATATTTAAAATGTTTTTTTTACAGCTTCATCTAGTCTGAAAAGACGTTAAATATTTTCTGTTATTCTCTACTGATAATACAGATTCTTTGAAAAATTTGATTTGTACCATCTAACAAAATAATGTGTGTATTTCTGAAAAAACAATTTTCTCTCGATCTCTCTAGTAGCTTAATGGGAAAGCAGCTGACCCGCATTTTTCAATATTTGCATTCGAACGAACAACATCGTGAAGTTTGAAATTGGAAACCTGCAAAACTTAAGAAATTTCAAAGTAAATATTTTCGAGTTGAAGCTTTTGAAGAAAAAGAAACTTGGTAACTGGCTGTGCTAAAGAGTTCTGGTTTTTTGCAGTTTTCCACTCCTCTGACCAAATCTTCAGAATGCGAGAGCTTCTTCGAAAAATCCGGCTGCAGACGGTATAGGATTTTAGAAATTGAATAACAATACGTCAGAGATTGGTTGGAGACTTATTACGACAGTTGGGGTAACTGGGGACTTGGGTAGGGATGTGAGCTAAGGGGTTTAATATTGGAAGATCTCTTGTGGGAGGGGGATTTTAGATATGTAAAAACTCGAAAACGGTACCATCAAACAGGGTAGTTTCGGACACGTGGGGTAAAGTCGGACATTCCTAAATTGATAGTTTAAATTATTTAAGGTGGTTTTATCCAGAATCTGGAATCAGTTTAAGCCTTAACTGGTTCTAGATTCTGGTTAAAACCACCTTAAGTAATTCAAACTATCTACTTAGGAGTGTCCGAATTTACCCCACATGTCGGAAGTTACCCCGATTGACGGTATATGTGGAGTAAAAAACTGTAATTCTAAATTTAAATTATATAACTTTTAGTGGTGGTAAATATATTATTTCGTATCATATCATGTGGTATGAAATGACATTCAAAATGATCGGATGGATTTTCTTTAATAAAGAATATGATTTACGTCCAAAAAAATACTATTGTTATTTTCATCGTTTAACGTTGAAGAATTTTTAATATAGTAAGCCTTTAAAGTTTAATTATTCTACCAATTTTTAAATTGACTAGTGGACGGGGAAAAGTTGGCTAGGGTAATGGGTAAAGTTGGCTAGGGTAATGGGTAAAGTCGGATAGGGTACGGGGTAAGGTCGGCTAAGTCACGGGGTAAAGTCGGTGAATCACGGGGTACAGTCGAATAGGTTACGGGGTAAAGTCGGCTAAGATACAGAGTAAAGACGTCTAGGGTACGGGGTAAAGTTGTCCAGGGTACGGGGTAAAGTTGACTACGTCATTAAGTAGAGTTGGTCAAGGTACGGAGAAAATTTTTCTCGGGTACGGGGTAAAGTCAGATAAGATAGGGGGTAACATCTGCTAGGGTACGGGGTAAAGTCAGAAAGGGTACAGGGTAAAGTCGAATAGGGTACAGGTCGGAGTTAGCTAGGGTACGGGGTGACGTGGGATAGGGCACGAGGTCAAGTCAGCTACGGCACTGGGTAAAGTTGGCTACAGTACGGGGTAAAGTTGGTTACAGTACGAGGCAAAGTCGGTTAGCGTACTGGGTAAATACGGTTACGGCACAGGGTAAAGTCAGATAGGATACGTGGTCGAATCGGCTAGAATACAAGATAACATCGGACAGGGCACGAATTAAAGTTCTGGCTCACGTACGGGGTAAATTCGGATAGAGGACGGGGTAAAGTTGGCTAGGGTACGGGGTAAAGTCGATTAGGGTACGGAGTATAGTCAGTTAGGATACGGGGTAAAGTCGGTTAGGATACGGGGTAAAGTCGATTAGGGCACAGGGTACAATCGGATAGGTAACGGGGTAAAGTGGCCTAGGGTACGGGGTAAAACTGATTAGGGTACATTCATCATTCAACGTGAAAAATGACAACTCTAAAATTGTAACAGTTTAAAACTAAACAAATTATCCATTTACTGATGTACTAATTTGCGATAGTTTAATTTTGATCTACTCTCATTTTGACCAACACAATTTTTAACTTTCTAATGTTGAAGTCGTATAATTTTTGAATACTTCATGTGGAATTAGAAATAGTTTTTTTTTAATTGATCTGGAAATGTTAAATATTTTGGAACACTTTGAAATAGGGTACGGGTAAAGTCGATTAGGGTGGGGGTAAAAGGTTGGGATACAGGGTAAAGTCGATTAGGGCACAGGGTATAATCGGATAGGTTACGGGGTAAAGTTCCCTAGGATACGGGGTAAAATCGGTTAGGATATGGGGTAAAGTCGATTAGGGCACATGGTACAGGTCGTCATGTGAGATAATTATAAATTTCTGAATTCAACCATTTCAGTTTCAAAATTAATTGAAAATTTATCATTCAGAGTGAAAAATGACAACTCTAAAATTGTAGAAATTCAAAATTAAACAAATAATCCATTCACTGAGGTATGAATTTCCGATAGTTTAATTCTTATCTACTTTCATTTTGGCGAACTGTTGCCTAGGGTAAGGGGTAAAGTCGATTAGGGCACAGGGTACAATCGGGTAGGCTATGGGGTAAAGTTGCCTAGCGTACGAGGTAAAGTCGGTTAGGATACGGGGTAAAGTCGATTAGGGTACAGGGTGCAATCGGATAGGTTGCGGGGTAAAGCAACCTAGGGCACGGGGTAAAATCGATTAGGGTACGGGGAGAAATCGGTTAGGATATGGGGTACAGTCGATTAGGGTACGGGTAAAGTCGATTAGGGCACATGGTACAGGTCGCCATGTGAGATAATTATACATTTCAAAATTCAACCATTTAAATTTCAAAATTAATTGAAAATTCATTATTCAACGTGAAAAATGACAACTCTAAAATTGTAACAATTCAAAATTAAACAAATTATTCATTTACTGAGGTATGAATTTGCGATAGTTTAATTCTTATCTACTTCCACTTTGGAGAACTGTTCCCTAGGGTACGGGGTAAAGTCGATTAAGGCACAGGGTACAATCGGATAGGGTATGGGGTAAAGTTGCCTAGCTTATGGGGTAAAGTCAGTTAGGATACGGGGTAGAATCAGATAGGTTACGGGTAAAGTCGATTATGGCACAGGGTACAATCGGACAGGGTACGGAGTAAAGTTGGCTAGGGTGCGGGGTAAAGTCGGCTAAGTCACGGGGCCAAGTCGGTGAATCACGAGGTACAGTCGAGTAGGGTACAGGGTAAAGTCGATCAGGGCATTGGTTACAATAGGATAGGGTACGGGGTAAATTCGATTAGGGCACAGGGTACATTCGGACAGGGTACGGGGTAAAGTTGGCTAGGGTACGGGGCAAAGTCGGTTAGGATACGGGGTAAGGTCGATTAGGGTATGGGGTAATGTCAGCTAGGGTATGGGGTAGAAATGGATTTTTGCGAGAAAAAATAAAATCGTGTGTTCTGTCGGTCAAGTCAGTCGGTCGGTCGGTCGGTCGGTCGGTCGGTGAGTTTGTTGTTAATGAACTGGCAAAAGCAGAGGAGCTCTCGCAATTGCAGGCGACTGCTCTTCTGAATGACAGCCGGAAACCAGGAGATGGACAAGGACAATTTTTTATATTATCTCGAGCAAAAATGGACAATCCAGCTAAATATAAATATACCTGACCAGATAATGCCAACGAACATGGTAATGACGACGTTTTTTTATTCACGCTAGTTTACCTCCTAGAGGGTCGGTCTGTCTGTCTTTCTTTTCATCCTGCCTTATAAATTCTTATTTCATCAGAAAAATATTTTTTTTATTCCAGATACTATTTCTTTGAAGTATTTTTTTCATTTAACCAAAAATATTCTGAAATTGAATAAAACCTATTCCAATTCAGAAATAAATTTTTTTAAATTCCCTCTACAAATTCAGAAATAAATTAATGACCAAAATTAGCTACTTTGCAATTTGATAAAAATATTTAAAATAAACAATTTCTCTTTTCCGCTTTAACTGAATTGGAATATTAAGAAAAATATTTACAGTAAGACAAATTCTCTCTTTTCCAATTCAGAAAAAAATAAAAAACAAAATTTCACTCAGAAATACATGATTTAAGGAATGACTGAGGTAAAAATGTAAAACTTTTGTTTAGAGAAAAATGTTTATTAACTATTTACACTGCCAGTCGTAGAACAACGTGAAGAATATTTTCTGTAAATTTCATCAAAATATTCTAAGAATTGGCTTAATTATGACAAATTAAAAAAGATTGTTTTCCCCAGACTTCAATTCAGAATAGAATCCTTGATTGCAATTTTCAAATTGGAAACTGAGAATTATGTATTAATATGAATTCAGAATCATAATTCTTTTCGAAAATTGCCTGTTTTAACTAAAAATTATAATTCTTTTGGAAAATTCACAGTTCCAACTAAAAATTGTAATTCGTTCGAAAAATTTAATGTTCCAAATAATAATTATAATTCTCCTCTAAAATTTTCTCTTCCAAGTCAGAATTATAATTCTTTTCGACAATTCCCTGCCCCAAATCGGAAGTATAATTCTTCTCGGAAATTCCACGTTACAACTAAAAATTGCAATTCTTTTAAAAAATTCACTGTTCCAAGTCATAATTATCATTCTTCTCTAAAATTTCCTCTGCCGATTAAGAATTGATAAGAATTTCGCTAGAAGCGGGAGAAATTATAATTCTGAATTAGGGCACGGAATTCTTGTAAAGAATTGTAACTGACTATAGGAAAGGGAGATTTTATGGAAAAAAATTATAATTGTCACTTGGAACAATTAATTTTCCAGAGGAATTATAATTCCGAATTAGGGCACGGAATTTTTGTGGAGAATTCTAATTGACTTTGAAAACGGGAAATATTATGGAAAAATTGAAATTATGACTTGCAACAATAAATTTTGAAAAATAATCATAATTTTTAATTGAAACAGGGAATTTTCAAAAAGAATTATAATATCTTAGTTGGAAAAGGGAACTTTGAAATTGAATTACAAGTCTGAATTATAATTCTGAATTAGGGTACGGAATTCTTACAAAGAATTATAACTGAGTATAGGAAAGGGAAATTTTATGAAAAAAATTAGAATTATCACTTGGAACAATCAATTTTACAGAGGAATCATAATTCCGAATTGAAACAGAGAATTTTAAAACAGAATTATAATATCTAAGTTGGAACAATTAATTTCCCAGAATAATATAATTCAGAGTTCGACCAAAGAATTTTCCAAAGAATTATGATTGTAACTTTGAACAGTTAATTAAAAAAAAAATACAATTCTAACTTGAAACAGGGATCTTTAAAAAATAATGAAAAGTCCGAATTACAATTCTGAATTAGGGCACGGAATTCTTGCAGAGAATTGTAATTGACTATAAGATTGGGCAATTTTATGAAAAAATTATAACTATGACTTGGAAGAATATGGTTTTTTCAAATGAATCATAATTCTGAATTAGGGCAGCAAATTTTCGTAAAGAAGCACGAGAAGCAACAAAGAATAATTTTTCTCCATCGACTTACAGCATAATAAATACACTAAGTTTAATACTTTTAATTTAATAACTTTATTTTAAACACAGACATTAATTAATTATTTACAATAACAGTCGAAGAACATCGTGAAGAACATTTCTTGCAAATTTCATCAAAATTTTCCAAGAATTATTCGACTTCTAATAAATTAAAAAAAAAGTTCTCTCCAGTCTTGAATCCGGAATAGAATGCTTTATTGCAATTCTTCAATTGGAAACTGAGAATTATGCATTGATAAGAAATTCGATAGAAGCGCGAGAAATCATAATTCCGAACTAGGGCACGGAATTTTTGTAGATTGACTTTGGAAATGGGAAATATTATGGAAAATTTATAATTATGACTTGCAACCATGAATTTTTCAAAGCAATCATAATTCTGAATTGAAACAGGGAATATTCAAAAAGAATTGAAATATATTAGTTGGAACGATTAATTCCAAATTAATCGTAATTCTGAATTAGGGCACGAAATTTTTGTGAAGAAGCTAAAGAATCCGGAACAGAATTCTTGATTAATATTTTAAAATTGGAAATTGAGAGTTCTGTATTGATATGAATTCACAATCATAATTCTTTTCGAAAATTTTCCCTTCCAACTAAAAATTACAATTCTTTTGAAAAATTCACTGTTCTTGCTCAAAACTGTAATTCTTTCCGGAAATTTACTGTTCCAAGTCATAATTATAATCCTTCTCTAAAATTTCATGTGGCGATTAAAAATTCATACGTATTTCGCTAGAAGCGGGAGAAATTATAATTCTGAATTAGGGCACGAGATTCTTGTGAAGAATTATAATTGACTATAAGAATGGGACATTTTATGGAAAAATTATAATTATGACTTCGAAGAATTGATTTCTCAAATGAATCATAATTCTGAATTAGGGCAGCAAATTTTCGTAAAAAAGCTAAAGAATCCGGAATAGAATACTAGATTGAAATTTTCAAATTAGAAACTGAGAATTACGTATTGATACGAATTCAGAATTATCATTATTTTTGGAAATTCCCCCTTCCAACTAAAAATTACAATTATTTTGGAAAATTCACTGTTCCAAATCAGAATCAAAATTCTTTTCAAAAATTCCCCGCTCCAACTAAAAATTGCAATTCTTTTTAAAAATGCACGTTTCCAAATCATAATTCTTTTCGAAAACTCCCCATTCCAAAGAAAAATTTTCATTCTTTTGAAAAATTTAGTATTATCACTCAAAACTGTAATTCTTGCGGGGAATTTACTGTTCCAAGTCATAATTATAATTCTTCTCTAAAATTCCCGGTGCCAATTAAAAATTGCAATTCTTTTCGAAAATTCCCCGTCCCAACTAAAAATTGAAATTCTTTTAGAAAATTCCTGGTATGGGAAAAACAAAAACTGGAGCAATGTCTCAGGAAAAATTTCATTTTGATTAGTTGTTTAGAAAGCCAGTCGCAGGACATCATGAAGAATATTTCCTGCAAATTCCATAAAAATATTCCAAGAATTGTCGCAATTATAACAAATTAAGAAAAATGTTTTCTCCAGTTTTGAATCCGGAATTTCGCTAGAAGCGGGAGAAATTATAATTCTGAATTAGGGCACGGAATTCTTGTGAAGAATTGTAACCTACTATAGGGAAGGGAAATTTTATGAAAAAGATTATAATGATCACTTGGAACAATTAATTTTGCAGAGGTATGATAATTCCGAATTAGGGCACGGAATTTTTATAGACAATTTTAATTGACTTTGGAAACGGGAAATATTACGGAAAATTTATAATTATGACTTGCAACAATGAATTTTCCAAAGCAATCATAATTCTGAATTGGAACAGGGAATTTTCCAAAAAAATTATAATATCTTAGTTGGAACGATTAATTTTTCCAGAAAAATTGTAAAAAATTAGAACTTTGAACAGTGAATTAAAAAAAAAACAATCCTAACTTGGAACAAGCAACTTTCAACAATAATGACAATTCCGAATTATAATTCTGAATTAGGGCACGGAATTCTTGCAAGGAATTATAATTGACTATAAAAATGGAAAATTTTATGAAAGAATTATAATTGTGAATTGAAAGAATATTGTTTTTTTTTTCTTCAAATGAATCGTAATTCTGAATTAGGGCAGAACATTTTCGTAAAGAAAATCTTGTCTTGAATCCGGGATAGAATTCTTTATTGCAATTCTCAAATTGGAAACTGAGAATTATGAATTGATACGAAATTCGATAGAAGCGAGAGAAATCACAATTCCGAATTAGGGCACGGAATTTTTGTAGAGAATTGTAATTGATTTTGGAAACGGGAAATATTATGGGAAAATTATAATTATGATTTGCAAACAATGAATTTTCCGAAGAATTATAATTATAACTTTCAACAGTGATTTAAAAAAAAAAACAATTCTGACTTGGAACAGGGAACTTTCAACGATAATGACAAGTCCGAATTGTAATTCTGAATTAGGGCACGGAAGTCTTGCAAAGAATTATAATTGACTATAAGAATGCGAAATTTTATGGAAAAATTATAATTATGACTTGGAAGAATTCATTTTTCAAATGAATCGTAATTCTGAATCAGGGCACGGAATTTTGGTACAGAATTGTAATTGACTTTGGAAACGGGAAATATTATGGAACAATTATAATTATGACTTGCAAAAATGAATTTTCCGAAACAATCTTAATTCTCAATTGAAACAGTTAATTTTAAAACAGAACCATAATATCTTAGTTGGAACAATTAATTTTCCCAAAAAAATTATAATTCGGAATTCGACCAAAGAATTATACTTATAACTTTGAACACTGAATTAAAAAAAATACAATTCTATCTTCAAACAGGGAACTTGAAAAATAATGACATGTCCGAATTATAATTCTGAATTAGGGCACGGAATTCTTGCAAAGAATTATAATTGACTATAAAATCTGGTCTTGAATCGGGGATAGAATTCTTTATTGCAATTCTCAAATTGGAAACTGAAAATTATGAATTGATACGAAATTCGATAGAAGCGGGAGAAATCATCATTCCGAATTAGGGCACGGAATTTTTGTAGAGAATTTTAATTGCCTTCGGAAACGGAAAATATTATGGAAAAATTATAATTATGATTTGCAACAATGAATTTTCCGAAGCAATCAAAATTCTGAATTGGAACAGGGAATTTTCAAAAAGAATTATAATATCTTAGTTGGAATGATTAATTTCCCCGAAAAAATTATAATTCGGAATTCGACCAAAGAATTTTCCAAAAACAGTGAATTGAAAAAAAATACAATTCTAACTTGGAACAGGGAACTTTCAACGATAATGATAAGTCCGAATTATAATTCTGAATTGGGGCACGGAATTCTTGCAAAGAATTATAATGGACTATAAGAATGGGTAATATCATGGAAAAATTATATTTATGACTTGGAAGAATAAATTTTTCAAATGAATTACAAATCTAAATTATAATTCTGAATTAGGACACGGAATTCTTGTAAAGACTTGTTAAGAATTGTAATTGAATTTGGAAACGGGAAATACTATGGAAAAATTATAATTATGACTTGCAACAATAAATTTTTCAAAGGAATCATAATTTTGAATTAAAACAGAAGATTTTCAAAAAGAATTATATCTTAGTTGGAAATGGAAATGTTTGAAAAGAATTGCAAGTCTGAATTACAATTCTGAATTAGGGCACGGAATTCTTAAAAAGAATTGTGAGTAATTATAGGAAAGGAAAATTTAATAAAAAAATTATAATTATGACTTGGAACCAATTAAATTTCCAAAGGAATCCTAATTCTGAATTGATATCAGAAATTTTCAAAAAGAATGAATATATCTTTGTTGGGAAAGGGAACTTTCAAACAGAATTACGAATCTGAATTAATTCTGAATTGGGGCACGGAATTCTTGCAAAGAATTATAATTGACTATAAGAATGGGTAATTTCACGGAAAAATTATAATTATGGCTTGGAAGAATTAATTTTTCAAATGAATCGTAATTCTGAATTAGGGCATGGGATTTTTATGAAGAAGCTGAAGAATCCGGAACAGAATTCCTGATTACTATTTTAAAATTGGAAACTGAAAATTATGTATTGATACGAATTTCTGTAGAAGAGAGAAACAACAAAGAATAATTTTGCTCCATCGACTCAGTGCAAAGTAAATTATTCAATAAAATAACGGAACGCGTGTACGTCGGGCTCGCATACTCGAAATTTCATTCGTAAAAATTTCATGAATCGAAGCAGGTATGGGAAAAACAAGAGTTAAAAGGAAAAAAAAAGATGGAGAGCAAAAGGTAACAAGAGAGTGAGAGAGAGAGTGAAAGAGAGTGTGTGTTGGGGGGGGGGGGGGGGAGGGAATTTTTTGCCTTTACAGTAAAGTCTATCGTTACACAGAGGCAGCGCACTGGCCATTAATTATTTATTGACTTAGAAATTTATAGGCTCTTGGGTGCAGGCTTGCCGCCACCCCTGAAACGCACTCCACCAGTCAACCCCCAATGTCGACCGATTCTAGTCGGGACTTCTGGAGTGGGTTGTGGAGCCAGTATTAAAATTAATTATTTAATATTAAACTTGGTATTTTGGTTTCACTTCGATGTACTCTAGACCCCCAGATTCTTTCCATTTTTCCGCTTAACTTACAAACAAGATTTTTTTAGAAGGCTAATTGAACCAACACTTTCTTTAATTGAGCAACGAAAAAAACAGAAATTTTCTTCGTTTTCCTCAAGATCCTCTTGTTTTCACTATTTTTTGCAAAAAAAATCCTTGCCTAATCCTAATTCTGAATTGAAACCAAGAATTTTCAAAAAGAATGATGATATCTTAGTTGGAAAAGGTAACTTTTAAAAAGAATTACGAGTCTACATTATAATTCTGAATTAGGGCACGGGGTTCTTGTAAACAATTGTAACTCATTATAGGAAAAGGAAACTTTTAAAAAGAATTAAAAGTCTGAATTATAATTCTGAATTAGGACAGGAAATTTTCGTACATAATTGTGACTTCTGGAAACGAGAAATATTATGAAAAAATGACAATTATGACTTGCAACAATAAATTTTAAAGAGGAATCATTATTTTGAATTGAAACAGGGAATTTTTAAAACGAATTATAATATCTTCGTTGGAGAGGGGAACTTTTAAAAAAATACAAGTCTAAATTACAATTCTGAATTAGGGCACGGAATTCTTGTGAAGAATTCTAAATAACTATAGGAAAGGGAAATTTAATGAAAAAATTATAATTATGACTTGGAACCAATTCATTTCCCAAAGG